>JALIZH010033007.1:9557500-9605000 GCA_030522465.1 Rhipicephalus appendiculatus | reverse complement strand
CCCTTGTTAACCACTGAGCCGGCTGGGAGGTGGAATCTCGTGCAATAATTAAATCCCAAAGGAGAAAAGGTGGGTTCGATCAAGAGTGTATGCAAATCCAAATTCAAATTTCTTTTTCACGGGAACACCAGGTGTTTTCGGGAAAGGGGCGTTCTGTTTGTTCCGAGATCATAATAATACTAATTTGTGCAAATAATCTAATAAACACTACTTGCTAACTTGGTAACAAACATCGAACGAACAATATTGCTTTCTCTATATGTTTAAGCATCGCGTTATCCAGCACCTACACATAATAAATAAACATGTCCAATTATTGCCGGATGTTCTGCTTTGGCTTGCTTATGAGTGCCCCATATTTAGAAGGAAACACGGCACCTTATTTAGGTCATTTTTTCCTTCCGTGCACGCTGTTTTATGAATAGTACAGCTGTGTTCGCACATGATGTGGAAGTTTTCCTGGATCTACTCATAGCTTGAAGCTTTTGCACATTAACCAAAACATAAACGAATACCACACGAAAGTACAGAAGGAACTGATATTGCACGAAGAGTCCAGATAATACGGAGGAACGTCTTTTGATTCTTCTCCAATATTATAATCAGATTTATCAGAAATTTGAGTTAAAAATTGAATGTATGTCCGAAGCCTGGTGCCTTGCAAGCTCGGGCTGCTTTCGCGATAGGTCTCTTGTACGCTCTATCAGCGGTTCGTTCGACGTGCGCTCGGTGCTATAAAACAAAGCTTCGCGCAAGACTCCCCATCGTCGTTTACTTCAGGAAGCAGGACTCGGCGAGAACTGTCAGCACTGAAATACGCGCCTGGCGCGTGCTTGCCGGCCAGAAACGCCTACAGCAGCGAATGGCATGCGATTCCTTGCCGCAATACGTCTCGAATCGAACGCGCGCAGGGTACGTTCCGAACAGCTGAGCCAAATGCGATGCCATTTGCAGGGATTGAGAAGGGCCGAAGCTGGGGTGAACTTGGGGGGGCAAAGCCGGGCAGGAAATCAGAGAAGCAGCAAGCTGGAAACAGTAAAAAAAAAAAGGAAGATGATGGCACAAAGCGTTTGAGGAAAAGGAAGACTAGGAAGGTAATGCGCCAAATGATAAAGGAAGCGCACGTAACAAGAAATCCGGGATGAAATGTACACCAAAGCTGGGTAGCAAACCAAATAGACAGCAATGACGAAGAGAGGATGAGAGAGAAAGAGAGAGAGGGAATGTGTGTGTGTGTGTGTGTGTGTGTGTGCGTGTGTGTGTGTTTGTGTGTGTGTGCGTGTGTGTGTGTGTGTGTGCGTGCGTGTGTGTGTGTGTCTGCGTGTGTGTGTGTGTGTGCGCGTGTGTGTGTGTGTCTGCGCGTGCGTGTGTGTGTGTGTGTGTGTGTGTGTGTGCGTGCGTGCGTGCGTGCGTGTGTGTGTGTGTGTGTGTGTGTGTGTGTGTGTGTGTGTGTGTGTGTGTGTGTGTGTGTGTGTGTGTGTGTGTTTGTGTTTGTGTGTGTGTGTGCGTGTCTGTGTGTATGCGCGCGCGTCTGTGTTCCCGTGTGTTTGTAAGGGGATGGGTGTTCGCTGAGTACACGGGGAAGAAATAGCATCAGGCAGCTGGTGCTCGTACAGTCTCTGGTGTTGATTGCCATGAATCACGCTTTGTACGGTCGAGCGCGCCGGTGCTTTGATCCGGCTCTTGGCTCCGAGCTTGCGTCTGCATGAAAGTGAGGCTGTGCTGGCTGTAGAGATGATGGAGGCCGCTGAATAATGCAGCCACGTCGCCCGCAGCCGTTTTTCCAACCGACGTGCCTCGGTTTCCCGGCGTTCCCGTTATTCTATGAGAAGACGACGCTGCCCGCTTCCACCGGTCAATTTTTACTTCGTCTTCTCCGGCGATCTCCATCACCGAGTGAGAGAAGTTAGGCCCATGATTTTTGCGTAGACAGGCGCCACATTCGTGAATGTGCCAGTGCGTCTTGATAATACTGATTATGGGCAGTTATTTATAGATTGTTGTTCACACAACTTTTTAGCGTGTGCAGTTGGGCGTGTACCAACACGCTCAACTGCGTACCCAAACATTTTACAAACTTCTTGAGCTTGCTTTGTCTTACTGTTCCGATTTTCTTTAGGATGTACAACACCTGTAGATTTTATGTTTACAAGAGTAGCTTGAAAGCCTACTTCTTTTGATGGTTCGTAAATTGCAGTTCGTAAAAGCTTATGTCGTGGTATATTGACTGCCTATGCGTTTCTGTACCAAAGAGAACCTGTTTAGATCGAAAGAAGGCCGTTTGATGGGATGTATGGTAGTCAAGTGAGGAACGGCATGTCTTCGAACATGTTAACAGTGCTGCCTCACACGCTCTTTTTTTCTATTTTATATGTTACCGGCCAGTTACATGTGTAACTGCTGCCTTGAGCAAACCAGAGCCCGAACGACAGAGAACCTTCCAGATTACTTTAGGGCCTTCCGATAAGATCACGCGCACAACGCGAACATTAGAGTTTATTCTGGAAATCACGGGGCCACCAGCGAAAACGCTGGAATCTTGGATGGCACATGTACGAATGCAGACGCGCTTTACCGCGGCCGACGCTAATCTCGTCACAATTAGTGAAAAGATTGAATTGCTTGTAGTTTGACTTTTCGTTTTCCTCAGCGCAAGTTCGCCGAAAGTAAAAAATTTCGTCTTGGAACATGCCGACTGCTGCTTCTTCAACGTCACGGCCACGTGACAAAATCAAATGTTAATATTCGGTAGATATCTGCCCGATTGGAGATAACAGAGCTTAAAGGCAAACAGAACTCCACACAAAAGTAAGGTAAACTTAAAATTAAAATTAATTTACGTTGAGTTTTCTCTGTTCCTTGAAATATATTAACAGTTGGTTTCCACATCTGACGAAGACAAATCCACTAAATGAAACATGGGTTACGGTGGCATGCTTGTTCGATGATGCATATGGCATAAAACTTGAATTGTGGTTTTTTACGGGGCGTAACCACGGTACTATACGAGGCACGTCGTAGCGGGGGGAACTCGGATCAATTTCGACTATAGGGACAACGTGTATCTAAATAAAAGTGCAAAAGCGTTTTATTGGGATAGCAATTTCCATTTTGCCGCGTCCGATTGCGACCGTCGTGAACGGGAATCCGAACACGCCTCATCAACCTGATTAGCGCGACACCTCAGCCGCTAAGGTACCACGTCGGATGTGCGTTACATGGAAGAGCAGCGAAAAACATGGAGGTAAGCGTATGCATAATAAAAGCTTGCATCTTTTTTGAACAGTTCCTCGTTGTTGTTGTTGTTTTTTTCATTCGTTTCATTGTTGGTGAAGAGGACATGGGCGGCTTCAGTGAGCCACGGCAACTTGAACTGAAGATGGCACCCACCTTTGGACTGAAATATAAGAATCCTGGTGACTCATATAAGTGTATTTCCCCCCTCTATTTCTTTCTCTCTCTCATCCAGGTTTTTCACATAGATGGGAGGAAGAGCAGACCCACATCTCAAGCTCTTATTTGATTGAAAAGATGAGGAAGAATGGGCTCCAGGGCAGAAAGGCCTTGGAGGGCCATGCGGAGGGTTCCGCAAACCGCTCTGTGTAAACTACGAGCCCAAAATCCTCTTATAGCAAGTGGAACTGGTCACCCCTGTCCCGGATGTCGAGGAGTGGCGGACCGACAGAATACGAGAGAGAGAGAGCGAGCGGTGGAGGGGGGATGGTGGTGCGGAGTGTCGAGCGAGGCGTAATGAAATATTCGCGTGCCCTCCCCAGCCGCCGCCGCCGCTCAGTCGCGGGCAGAACTACGCGTGCACCGCCGCTTCCCGCCGCGCGCTCAGCCTGAGGCTCCAAAATCGATTGCATCGTCATCGGCATCGGGGAGCTTCGTCTGCGCGGCGACCTCTTAGGAAAAGGCCTCCCCCACCGAACGAGCGTTCTGCGGCCAAGATTTAGGAGCAGCCGGGGATGCTGCGTCGCGCCGTGGAGAGACGCGGAACGTGCTTCTAAAAATATTAAGGCCAGAGCCTTATAGATGCCTCGTGAAACACGAAACGTGATTGTTGTCGTCAATACGAGTGATGCAAATAATCATCATGCGATGACATCACACATGTGACATTCATCATGGTGTCACAGATCGTCAAATTTTGTTACGTCATGATCACGTCACAGTGACGTAAGAAAAAAAGTTCACAGGACCCTTTATGCATTCGCCCAAGACCACTCGAAGGCGAAGGCCGTCTTCTTTTCCTTCTCAGCCGATGTATTATTTCTCTCCCGCCCCACTTCCGAAAACTTTCCGCACCTACGCTCTTAACCAGGTCCCGCTTAAAGCGCTAGATATAGCCAGGAAATTGGACATTTTTCGTCTAGTGTCCTGGATATAGCCCGTATTTAACCAGGACAAGAGTGTATCGTGGTTTTGCACTGACTCCAGAATCGGAGGTATCGCAAGCTTTCTGCCCCTTGCCTGGTAGTGCGCTGCCTCTGTCACCTTTTTTTTTTTTTTTTTTTTTTTTTTTTTTTTTTTTTTTTTTTCGAAGCGAGACGTCATATTGTGACGTCAGCATATGACGTAACGTCATGATGCAACATCAACATCGCGCCACATGGTGGCGCCATCAGGCGATAATCTTTTGCATCACTCGTGTTGACGCCGTCGACGGTCGATTTTCGTGTTTGTTGAGGCATTTAAGGCTTTCGCCTTAATAACGTTACGTCTTATGATGACGTCATCACATGGAATCGTCACGTGATCTTAGACGGGACCACCCGGAGGCATGTGTGGTGCAGAAAGCTTGCAATGTCTCCGATCCCGGAGGCTGTGCGGAACCACGCTAGGTGAAGAAAGCTTTCGAGGGCGGGGAATCAATACGATCGAATGATAAGAAAAAAGACGATGGGTTTCGCCTTGGAGTCATCTTAAGCGAATGCATAAGTGGCCCTGTGAGTTGTTTTGCTAGTGATTATTATATTTCTGTGCTTTCTGCTGCCACGTGCGTTATACCTGCAAACTTCTTAATCTCATCTGCCCACCTAATTTTCTGTCTCCCCCTCAACGCGGTTGATTGGCGGAACATGGGAGAGGCATTTACCCTGCAGTGGGCGTAGTCAGGCTGATGATGATGATGATGACGACGACGACGACGATGATGATATTTCTTAGCTATGCCATAACAAGGACGTCCTTTCTAGGTGATCCAGAGGTGTGATTTGTGTAGAGATAATCTTGTCGCAGCGAACGCCGTAAAGGGATTACAGTCGTCTATATACTGCTGCCGGATATTCAGGCGTTCGAGGGAACTTGTTCTCCGTTGTTTTGCCGGCGTTGCCTGAGCAGCTTGTTCTTTGTGAACAGGTCTTCGGTAGGAGATTAAAGCAAGAATTGCTAGCGAAAAAGATCTACGGCAAAATATAAGCGCGATGTTTTACTGTAATTTTCGCCTTTCGACGTGAACCCCGTTCCAATTACATAGCCTTCCTTAATTTCTCGCTCGAACGGCCCACGCACCCCACCATTCCGCACTTTTGCTGCATTCCGCATTCATCAGGAAAGAATAAACGCAACAATCCTTCTGTAATGTTTCTTTGTATTCTTTTCACTTTCTTCCTTCTTCACTAAGTGCTGAAATTTTCAAATCGGAGCTGTTTTGCAAATTGTTCCTCGTGATTCGATTGCAGGACACTATCATCATCATAAATGGGTATTCGCCACAGAAATTGTATGTGCCACAGAAATTGGGTAAATGCCCACTGCTCACCACTGGTCCACTAAAAATGAAAAAGGCAACAGTTAGCCCAACAAATGGTGGCCAGCTGAAGACCCCGAGTACTTACAACTAGAGAATAATAGGGAACGGGAAAGGCAACGGCGGCTGCGAGAAGACCCCAAAGCGATGGAAGGCTTACGCCAACGACGACCTGCCCGTAGATTTGTGAGAGGTGCGAACGCTTGGTTTCAGTGTAAGTTTCGATCTCTGGAGTTTCGACAACCGTGTCGTGTATGTGACTGTCTGTGGTTTAACTCGAATCTCTCTGCGCTAAGAATCAACGTAGAAACAACCTAGCATCACCTAGCTAAGCCTAGCAACAGTCTAGAAGCAACCTAGAACCTGTGTCACCTAGCTGATGTCTCTAAACGAACCTAGAAGCAACAAGGTCATCCAGTTTCGCTGTTTCAAGCCTTTCGCGGCTTAGTGCGAGCTTCGCGATTTTTTTTTTTATGATGTTTGCATTTCTCTCGTTCTTCCTCTCAACCAAGAACTCACAACGTACGATGAAAATCAGCGGTTACAGAGTTTTACCAGTCGCTGTTACAGTATCCTCACGATGTTGGTCTAGTGATTACAATAATTATCGCCTAAATTGAGCTTCATACCGATTGAAAGACTACTGCGATCCGTTTTCCAAGCCGTATACGAAAAAAAAAAGCGACGTCTCTAGGCACACTTCACACGAGCTGAAGCTAGGGCCAGGGAAGCTAGGGCCAGTGTAGCAGCTGAGTGGCTAGTCATTCCAGGCAGCTGCATGTCTAAATATATGGTATAACCTTTTTGCCAGCGAAAGAGCGAGATGACATAGAAGGACAAAAAATATTGATATGGCAGATACATCTCCCTCAACTTCAGAAACAAAAAAGACTGTACACTATTTGAAGTAACGCAATCGAACAGTCTGTCTAATTATTTCATGTGAGCCTGCCAGAGAGAGAGAGAAAGAAATGTACAAAGCAGAGGAAAGGGAAGTAGTTAAGACGAAAGCCTAGTTCGTTCCTCTACACGGTGATAAAAGTAAAATAAATTTAAAGATATAAGAAATGAGACAGATGAGTTGCGAAATGAAAATCGGTGCACGAGAGTTTTGAGGCTGCACGCGTAGGTATGACAGCTTTCCTCGCACGCTTATGGGTAGCCAGGAAGTGAACAAGTGACTAGTTTGACGACATCTTCATTTTAGCCTTAAAAACGACAAACACATAAGAGGCAACAGGACAAGCGCTGTCGGGAAGCACTTGTCATGTCGTGTCTCATATGTTCGTATTTTTAGCGCTAAAATAAATATATCAATTATTCACCAACTCGCCCACACTTAATAAGCACAGCGACGCATACGTGCGTCAAGGCCTCCGTCACAATATACTTCGTCCTTGACGGTGGCTGGACGCCCAGTATCTGTTCCAACGCGATTGAAAGGCACCCGCTTCTTCGCAATACAACGTGGGCCGATGCGCAGTAAACGTTTCATTGCTTTATCACAGCTCCCCCAGGTAGGACTCTCGGCTCGTTACATCGAGAGGCGGGTACGAGTGGGTGCCGCGTTTACAATGATTACGCTGAAGCACTACCGCGGAGGATGACCAAACGTGTTTAATAGCCGTACTTCCGATCCGCGTCAGTGTTCACATCCACGATGCGTGGGAGCGTCTCCGACGAAGCGCGCGAAAGGAAGACAGAGAAAGATGATGGCGCGCCGCAGGCCTTTCCCGATGGGCGCATTCCCCCCCGGGGCCTCGGAAACCGCTTTCTCCATCGCCTTGCAACGTCCTCTCCTCTGATATCACTTCTGCTGCTCCCTACGCTGACGGGTATTGTGTCGCGGGCAGCGGCCTTTCGCTTGTGACTCGACTCGCTACACATGGCTGGCCGATAGGTTGGAGCCCTCTTCCCTTCTCCTCCTCTCTGCCCTCCTCCTCCCCCCACACTGGTCCTGCCTGTGGTGTCGAAAGCCCAGTGCTGGGATGTTCTTGCTGTCACCCAGTACGCTTTTGCTACGGCCTTTTCCAGTTTTTTCTGGCACCGATGGGGAAATTTGAATGGTTTGAAGCAGTTTGTACGCCTCATCAACCACCCGTGG
Organism: Rhipicephalus appendiculatus; assembly: GCA_030522465.1. Taxonomy (NCBI): domain Eukaryota; kingdom Metazoa; phylum Arthropoda; class Arachnida; order Ixodida; family Ixodidae; genus Rhipicephalus; species Rhipicephalus appendiculatus. Next base: position 9,597,144 of record JALIZH010033007.1, on the reverse strand, counting down.
TCAAAAAGAAAATAAAAAAGAAAGAAAACGGCGAAGTTCTATTGGACTCGAGGTAAGGGACGGTAGAGACAGCTTGTGAGGAAAGCAAACTCATCCCGAGTGCAGAAACACTTGGTGCTCTGGCGGTGGCTTTGGAATTCGCCGAGGTCTGGTCTAACGGGGGGGAATTCTTCGTCTCGGCGCAGATAATCCGATGCAGTTTCGTTAAGACTTGCGGCATCTGAATTGTAGCGCAGGGTTTTTTTTTTTTTTGTCCTACCTTGAGGGAGTGATGAACTAAGTTTTGCAATCACATGAGGACAAAGAAAAAAAAAATGCAGGGTACTTTCTCAGGTTGTATTCAGAGAGCTACACGGCCCCTTGTATATTTGCCTTAGACAATAGAAGGCAAAAGCCATCTTTTTTTTATTGATATGATATGTAAGGAGATGTTGGCGCACAAGTCAGGCGCCGGCTACTCCTTTGCCCTTGAGTGAGTACTGAATATACATCTTAACAAACGAAAAACAAAGAGCAGTACATGGAAAATAAAACACAAGAGCACACATATGTAAAAACACACTCACACCCACAGAACAACACCATCACAACGTATAAGAAAATATCCGAATGCCAATGAATAACGTCTCTGATGATGTGTGTGGTCATCATTGAGTCCCACCGGCAGCACAGCAGTCAACACGTCTAGTCCTTATGGGGATGAATTCGTTCATGTGGACATAACAGTCACATGCACTTCAGCATTAATGCATTGTGAACAGCGAGCAGGGATGATACCGATCCGCCCCATGATGTTCCAGCAAGTCTGCGGAGTATATTCACTAGCGTATTTACTTCGTCTTCTTTTTCTTCTGAGTCGATTGTATTTATTCGCGCACCCTCCACCCCCCACGAAAGCTCTCTGCACATAACGTGGCCTTCCGTTGCTGTGGTTTCATGCCTACGAGATCGGCCTACGTCTGACCAAGTGACAAGGTCACAGGGACGCTCCAAATTATGACTGTCTATGACGTCTTCGTTGACGTCTTATTGTGACATCATCACGTGATGATGATTTCTGTATCACTCGTGTTCACGCCGACGCTGACGGTCAATTTTCTTGCCTGAGAAGGCATCTAAGGATCTTCGTCCTAACAACGTTATGAGGTCGACACTTTTATGTCTAATAATTTTTGGACAGGAAACCTACTTGTGGGGAATGACACGATGCTATCTTTAGATCGTGCTCAATGCCGGAAGTGCATTTTTGTAAAACAATCTTCTGGCGATATCCGTTATATTGCGTTTCTTATAGGAGTAGGTATACCGGGTTTTTAACACAGAAAGAAAAAAAAAGAGGGGGGGGGGGGGGTGAGTTTCATCTGTCACTTCTGGCGTTTAGCGGATGATGAGGAGGAAAGAAATGCCAGAATATCAACGAGACGTTTTTCCTTGTTTGCTACCCTACGCTGGGGCAAGAGGATTAAATGTCGAAAGGAGAGAATGACGTGGGGAGTATGCTTTATTAAGCACGTGCGAAACTAAACGACAATATTGGGGTGTCTTTCGCGCGACGAAAAAATAATGCATATATAAAAAAAAACAGACAGTGGGCTTCTCTGCGTGATTTTCAAGCTAGGAGTGCCATTTGTTCTATGACCGGGGCATAAATCAAGCATCGGTGTCATTAGCAGCGCTGTTGTCGTGTCGCAGTCGGCAGCGAGCGATAGCGCGGTCATCAGCGACAACACGTGTCCGGCGTTCCCAGGGTCTCCAGCATGTTGCCAGTACGACAAACCGATCCGCTGCAGGGATGGAGGCACTCGGCTGGTGCGCAATAAAAACAATGCCCTCGTGCGCGCAGATACAAAAACACGCGGGCAGGGCGTCTTCTGATAGATATGATTAATATACTTGATGATCGTCTGCCTTCATGACTACTGTAGCATTAATGACTCTTTTGTTGCCTTTCGGTTTTTAGCGAGGATATCGAGGCCGTTGCTCGTGTTTACGACGCTGATTAGAGGGCCTTAGGTAAACAACTTTCCCAAATATTGGCTCGATATCTGGCTTTTAGCTGCGGCATCCCTGTCGAATATGAGCTATATCAAAGATTTAGTGGTCATTAGTTGACACAACATTCATTCATTCATTCTTCTACTACATCATAGAGAACCCAGGCATAGAAGGGTAGGCTCTTCTATAAAAGCATTCTCCATTTATTTATTTATTTATTTATTTATTTATTTATTTATTTATTTATTTATTTATTTATTTATTTATTAGCGCAGTTCCATTCTTCAGCATCAGTCATAAAACCAGATACTCACTATGTTTTAGCATGACAGTCTCTTCACACAATTCTCTCTTGAAACGTACAGCTGCACTTAAGCACCCTGGAGAATTACACTTAATCCCAGGAGTGCAGAAGTGCATGTCACTACGCGTATGCTCGCTCTGACCGTTTGATTAGAATTGCGGCTGTCATGGAGTTAGCCACGTTTTTCCTAACAATTCATACGAATTGCTGTAGATAAATTTCCTATTTTCCTTCCGTGATTTCAAGACCAGGCAGCACGTTAGGGCTTCAAAAGCGGCGTAACTCTTAGTTCCGTGGGCTGACTCGTCCCTAACGTCTGCGGGATCTTCATGCAGGAAAAGAAGGTGTCACAAAATCTGGAATTAGCCAGCGTCAAGAAACTGCGCATTGAATTATGAGAGATCACATAGGGAACGCTGTGATGTAATTTTCACCACCTAAGGTTCTTCAACGTGCGCATAAATATGATTTCCCGAGCGTTCTTTTTGGTTGGACAGCATCGTAACGAGGCCGCCACGAGTGGCAGTCGAACGCGCGACCTCATGTTCCACAATAGCCACACAGCTACGGTGGAATACCGTAAGTAATAGTCATAATATCTGGGTTTTTTTACGTCCCAAAACCACGATATGATTATGAGGGACGCCGTAGTGGAGTGCTCTGAAAATTTCGACCATCTGGGGTTCTTTAACGCGCACTGACGTAACACAGTACACGAGCCTCTACCATTTCGTTTCCACCAAAATGCGACTGCCGCGGCCGTAATCGAACCCGTGACCTTCGGGTCAGCAGTCGAGCCCCATAACCACTGATCCACCGTGGCGGATCGGCACACCATAAGGATGTTGAGGAGTTTAATGCTAGTGAGTTTATGTGCTGTATTGATCTAGTATCTCCTGTGAAACGTCAGCTTTCGTTAGTAAGGGGCATTTCGTATCCTTCTGATCTGACGAACGAAGATGTACATTTGTTTTTTTTTACATCACCGCCTCGCTGGCCTGTGCTGCGCGTGTGCTATGGGACAATATGCCGACAAGTGCTCGAAGCCCGTTGCAAAGTCCGCATACAGATAATCTAGTTGTCGCAGCCCTTTATAAGTCCACTGACTGATACTCAAGCATCGACACCATGGGTAGTCGACAACAACAATCCTTTCGAGGTTCTGCCTAAAAACGGACGCGATATTCCAGCAAAATCCTTGAGGGCATATAATTAGTTGGTTGGTTGTTTCTTAGTAATCTGGTGCAACCCACCGTGGGGAATCGGCCATGAAATGGGCGCTACCTTGTTTTAGAAAGATAATTGTTTATAATCTAAATATGTTTCAAAATAAATAGTCCCCGACATAACTCATTCAAATAAAATAATCACAAAATTATGAAAAAATTACGGAACGGTTGAACCGCTACTGCGTGTGCGACATCAGCGGTGGACTTTCTCTTCTTAAAAATTGTTTTATACACTTTCCTGTTTCCCCCCAGGGTCCGGCAGCCAACCAAACTCAGTCCTGCTTGGTCTCCCTGCCTTTAATTTATTATTCTCCTTACCTCCTCTTAACCGCGTTACCTCCTTACCCCGTGTAGGGTAGCAAACCGGGTGCAACCTGGATTAACCTCCCTGCATGCCTTTCATTTGCCTTTCTCTCCCTCCTACTTCCCTTTCTTCTTCCTCGTGTCAAAGATACTACACGAACACGTAACTAGGACAACCAGAACACTGGCCATAGCCACTTATCTATAACATTAAGAGACAATGTTCTCGCAATGCCAAATACTGCGCTCGCGACACAAGCGCTAAGTTTGCCTCGTTCCAGCGACTGGGGTTCTAGTTAAGGTACAACCCGGACCAATGCGGCCGGGTAGCAAGACGAATGCGTACAGGCCACGAAGGCGGGCACCAACTTCCCTCCACTACGCCCGCGCCTTATCCATTCGCTGTACACATCTACTGCCTAATGTCTCCGGAACGTAAAGAAAAGGACCAGAAGGCGAGTACGTTATGACCCTGCGCGGAGAATTACCGCGCCTGTATGTCGCCTGGCCGTGGCGGGCAATCGTTTGGAACGACCAGTCCATCTTCTCCTCCCGACTTAAACGCACGCCTCCCGCACTGCTGTGTAGACATAAAACTTCCGTGTGTGCGCAACAAACAAGTGTAAAAGAAAAAGACACGCGGAAGCTACAAGAAACAAGATATCGCTCTAGAGAGATAAGCGCCGTCGTGCATCCAGACATAGAGGTCTTGTTCCTCCATGGCGGAGCAGTTTTTCGCACAGCGGGAAGTCAGGGTATAAGGTTACTGCTGCTAAAGGTCCGTGGCTTTGGGAAACTCAATTTCGCTGTCTGCTTCGCACTGTTTCTCTATTTATGTTTGCTGCTCGCCTCTACTTCTACGCAGTTCTTTTTGTGCGGGCGTTGCTCCTAGCAGCTTTTGAAGTTTCGTTTCTCTCGACAAAGGAAGTACGATTAAGAAAGAAACGCGCACTCCCGCGATACGCTAGTTGCTGGCTGGCAAAGCCCCGAAATAACGTTTCTAGCCGGAGACAATTGCTCTGTGTGGTGCGTAGAACGCTGAATCTTTTTGAGAGCTGTTTATTGTTTTTGTCTCTCGTACAGTCGTACATTTACGAGATGATGCGTACAATTAAAACTCTGAAGTATTGTTTCCTCTCATTCCCTGTTTTACCGCGCAAAAAATTTGGTTAATTGTGTTCGTTAGCATCATGTCAGCTATTTTGGCCGGTTCGTCAACACTGAGATGAAGTTATTGCGTCTTTTTTTCGTGTGTGTGTGTGTGTGTGTCTGTCATCCCTATTACCACTTTATTTACGTAATGGCCACAGCGCCTCGTGGCGGTACAGTAGAGCGGGAAAAGGAGATCAAAATTTGGAGCTGCAGTGGGTGGTAGACATAACAGCGCAAAGCACTTTTTCGCAACCAAACATGATGGGTGAATATACAATATAGAGGACTAGTGAAATATGCGCAGCGAATAATCATGCAATAAACTCACTGATATAAGACGGAAGTGTACTTGAGTACTCCACAATGGCTTCCTGCATACTAACAGCATTGAGAAATAATAAATCAAAAGTACAGATGCCAATATTGTAGTAGTGATCACGGGAAGCGCTCAAATCACTGAAATACTTGGCAGCTTTATCCGACCTGTGCAAAATAGATGCCCTTAGACGAAGTGATTGTTACAGACTAATCTAATTAACACCATTCACGTATTGTTTTAGGTAAATGAACCCACGCGGAGCGAATGTTTTTTGCACGGGAATTCCAATACCTATACTCTTGGTCAAGTCTATGGAAAAGTAGTTAGGTTCTCTTACATAAGTATGCCTCTCTACGCCAACTTTTGAAATATAGATGTTATTAAAGTACTTTAGGTGAAGTCCGCGTCATTAACAATAATAAAGCAGTCGCGCTACTCGATTATGGTTCACGCAAGTGTCGGTCGTATGTGTCTAGTCAGGCATATGTTCTCAGCCTATTTGTCTTCATATATATCCTACCGTGTCCCTAGTACCACCGAATGTTGACGCAACGTTGCCTCAACGTTGAGAAAGTTGCTTCAACCGTTGCGGCAACATTGCGTGCTACCAGGGGTATAGTCTGATAGCATAACTATGTAATAAGTGCCTCACGACTTCGAAACGTTGCTTTTAATTGCGGTGCTCGTTTGGTTAGTGAGAGAACTTGCATTGCAAAACGTATAAATGACTACCGTCGCCACCGACTTCTCACTTTACTAGGTTTAACGAAGCAAGGGGAACTTTAAGGGCTCGTTTTTTTCTTGGCTAGACACAACATTAATAAGAACTAATAGACAAGAAAGACGAGGAAAGTATAGGGGATGTTATTTTGTAGTAAGTATGACGTAACTGTGAAGAAAGCAAAGTGTACTAAAATATAACTTGCCGCTTGCACGGACCGAACCTACGACCTTCAAAGTAACGAGTCCGATGCTCCACCAACTAGGTTTACTAGGTTTTCGATTTAGAGGGAAGTGCCGACATATGTTTTGAATGTTTATCACTTTTGTAGGTTTCATTTCACTTAATAATAATAATAATATGTGGGGTTTTACGTCCCAAAACCACGGTTTGATAATGAGGGACGCCGTAGTGAAGGGCTCCGGAAATTTCGACCGTCTGGTGTTCTTTAACGTGCACTGACATCGCACAGTACACGGGCCTCTGCCATTTCGCCTCCACCGAAATGCGACCGCCGCGGCCGGGATCGAACCCGCGACCTTCGGGCCAGCAGCCGAGCACCGTAGCCACTGATCCACCGTGGCGGACGTTTCATTTCACTTCACTATAGTGATATATATATATATATATATATATATATATATATATATATATATATATATATATTTAAGTATGAGAGGTGGCACTTCAAGAAAACTCTCATACTTATTCGGCAACCAAAGGCAACCACTCCTTCAAATGTGTGTATATATATATATATATATATATATATATATATATATATATATATATATATATATATATATATATATATATATATATATATATATATATATATATATATATATATATATAAACAGAATGGGCCATGTTTCTTGGTAAACATTTTTTTTTCATCTTTATGCAAGTGCATGTAAACATCCCGACGATAGGCCACGTTTAAGCAAGCTATCCTAAAATCATAAGTGCGTTACTTATCCGAACAAAACAAAATATGTAAAAGAAAACAAAGAACATTCAAAAGCACTATGCATGCATACGAACGCAAGTGTACTCTGTTCCGCCAGTGTTAATCTGCGAACATACATTGAAGACACGAATAAAAGCTTGAAAAGACGCTATAAACCAATGGACGACTATTGGATAGTAATTGCACGTTGAAGAACCGCAGAAGGTGGTCAAAATTGCACCTTTATTATTATTATTATTATTATTATTATTATTATTATTATTATTATTATTATTATTATTATTATTATTATTATTATTATTATTATTATTATTATAATTATTATTATTATTATTGACTATTGGTTGGGAAGGCCATCCATGTCAGATAAGTACTCATTATTTAGCGATACCTTATTACAGAATAAACGTGAAAAATTTTCGTCAGGCTTTTATGTTGCAGTGGGAGTTCTATGGGGTGCATTAAGCCTACAGCCGATAACCAGCACCCTTTCTCCTTCGTTCCTCTCTCTCTCTTTCTCTCAACTATAAGAACATAATATCTGCCAAGAAAATAGGCAGTTCGGTGAAGCTAGCTGAAAGTTACCAGACAGGAAAACATGTGGGGCAGAGTCGAGGAGTCTGAGATGACCTTTATACTATGGGGCTAATTAGATATCCTTCGGCGTAGCTCTTGGTCGGGCAGCAAACTTGATTAGGCTAGTGGTAATCACAAACAACTCGACGAATAATTACTGTCCGACAGCTGATGCGCAACCATCCCTCGCGGGTTCGCATCATAAAGGCTTGCGCAACTTTTCCTGTCGCCAAGAGCAGCGGGAAGCGGGCAACCCATTCTCTACACTAGGTCGTGTTCGTGGCGGCGAGCAGGGAGGCTTGTCTGACGGGATATTTAGTGGGAAGCTGGAAGGCTTGTTCGAGGAGCCATGTTGCTCCACCGAACAGGCGGTAGCGGGAACGCGTGTAATTAGTTAAAGCGCTCGTTGCACTAAAACCATCCATTGTTCGGTGTCTTCCTTGGTTTTGTAACGCGGCTAACGAGAAATCGATCGATTCATGGTCACGCTGGGGCTGAAGGCTCGGTTGCGTCACGGTAAAGAGGAGGGCGGTAGGGGTGGATGCGGGCGATGGATCGCAGTATCGCTGCTCTATACTGAGAGGGCCTTTTTCCTGGTCGAGCCTCTTTCACGCCCGTCAGCTCCGGCTGTCGGACGCCGAAACAAAGTTATCTCGCGGAGTCTCGCTAACTCGGTGACCTTGGGCTCTCACTTAACCCGTGGCAGGCGTGCGCGAGTTCATAGGCATCTGCGCACGCACGCGCGCACGTAGACGCGCGCTTGTAGGCACATGCGTACGCAGCCGCAGTCTATGAAAGAATGCCAAGTGGGGTCATCCCGGGAAAACGAAAGGGAAATAATCACTGATTGATTGATTGATTGATTGATTGATTGATTGATTGATTGATTGATTGATTGATTGATTGATTGATTGATTGATTGATTGATTGATTGATTGATTGATTGATTGATTGATAAACTAACAGGCCACTAAAATTTATTATTTCGATTTTTGTTTTAATTTCTATCTCTCCACTTTTCCTGTGGCTCAGCACCGCCGCAAGCTTACAGAAGCACGCGCCATTACTCGGTATTCTAAATTACGCTATTCACGCGCACAACCATTCACGCTTTCCTCCTTCATCTCGGTCCCTCTCTTTAAATTTCTTTCTCACCTTAACCCTCCCCTCCGGTGTGACGCAGCGAGCAGAGCGTGTATCTGGTTTACTCGACATTTAGGAAGGCAAACGTTGCGGCCTCTCTTCTACAGCTTTTTCGTGTTTTCGGCATTACGACGCAGCTCCCATTACTGTAAGTTGCGTAAGTTTACCGCATCCTACGGTAGAGACTCGAATGCGCAGCTCCTTGGTCTGAGCAAGTTGGTGCGATAGCTCGTAAAATTAATCAGCACAAAAAAAAAAAGAAAAACGAAGACAGAAGAAACACGCATGTGCGTTTCATGTGTGTGCCTGTTCCATCCGGTCTTCGCCTCTTTTGCTGATTAATATCTCGAGACCCGAATGCAAAAACTCCTCTTTTATGTTTTAATGGCACTGATGCAAAGGATGGCTGCATGCTCGGTATTCCTTTCACAAGTATTGCAATTAGCCTTTTGGCTTTTGCTTAAACAATTTGTCTCGAGCGTGTATTTTTATTCTGCACTCTTTACTTAGCACATGTAATGTACTACACGCGTGGTCGACACATCACTTTGTAGATTTCATTGCCCGTTGACGTGATTCGTGTCTTGGTGTTGTGGGTTCGGATCCCACCGGTAGAAAGCGTGTTTCTTCGTCCACTTTAATTCATCTCAATTTGCGTCATAATTAATACACTACAGTTAAAGACAACAATTAATGTTTCCTATGCGTTCCTTGGCCTAACTGTCTGTTCGAATTCATTTGGTTGTGTTTAACAAGTGTATCTTTAGACGCAGAGAGATCGTCTCCAATACGCTGCCTATTTTACGCTTTACTATGCAAATACGCCGGCTGAGATGTGCGCCTTTAAAAAAACAAAACATATCTACGCCATTGTTAATTTTTTCTTTCGAATTTCAAATTGTCAATACCGCCTATATTGATAGCTTCTTTCAAATTTAACTAAGATAAAGACAGCGATGAAAATAAATGCTCTTGATTTATGCAGCGACGGTGGCTCGAACGAATGTTTGTATCTAAGGCTGCTCAATTTAGGCAGTGGTGACTCGGAGGAATGCGACGACATAATTTCCCAAGTAGTTAAGACGGCCCTTATTCTAGGAAGAAAACCCTGGCGAGACGCAAAGATATTAACTGCTCCGAAGTTTTATAGACGATTATTCTATTTCACATTGTTTATTTCAGAACAGCCATCACAACGTTTTTCGCAAGCTTCGTTTTATTTTCATATCGAATAAAAGAAAGATGCCAAAATATGGCAGAAATATTTAAAAATATATAGAAAGAAGCGCCATGTTTTATACAGTTAGGAGCTTCAATCTGGGCGCTGAAAAGGAGTGACCAAGCAGCACCGATTTTCTGTGCCCATCGGTTCATCCTTTGGCCGGTGAAACGCTGCCAGCTCAGGAATGACTACACCATTCGTCTCCACTTCTACGTCGTCTCCATTATCTACCTGAAGATATAAACGTCAAGTGCTCTATATACGGCACGTAAGAAAAAAGAAAACCGCGCAGCACCGCTTGTACCGGAGTGCTCGAATCAACCTCTCGTGCGAGCGAGGGTAGTGGTGCACCGTATTATTCTCCGCAACGCGCGCTCTCTGGAACATCGTCTGCTTAGTATTCCAGCGAGCAGACGACGGCGTAACAGAAAATCTCAGTGATTCTAGTGCTCTGATTGGTCAGTTAACTAAAACATGTACTCGGTGTACGACGTAAGCAGACCGCCAGAGTAATGTGGGGCCGTTACCACTGCCGCAATAGCGACGCCCACAACGCGTCTTTTATTCCTCGCAACGGTGCACGCTTCTAGTTCCATCTATGGCGGGGATTCTGTGTCGACGAAGAAAATAATCCCTGTAAGTCGACGAAATAATAAAAAAAGAAGAATGACCGGGGCACAATCGAAACACGTAAAAGAAGTGGGCACGGAATGGATATCTCGCTATTTTATTTCTTCCTCGCCTCGAGTTCTCTCGAGAACGGTTTCATAAATCACGGAAGCCCTTTTTTTATTTTCTCTCTCTCTTCCTGTTATTTTTTTTTTTACACACAGCTCGCGAACAGGACCGAAGTAAAAATGCAGGAAGGGTGGGGGGGTGGGGGGGGGGGGGGGGGGGGTTGTTGAGCCGTTCGGCGGAAAACGAGTATTATTCGAGAAAGTTGGAAAAGGCGCGGAGCTCCTCTGGCGAGATGGCGAGTGAGATGGTCTCGATGGAATTTCGAGCCGGGACACGCAACGCGTGCAACAGTTTGCTGCCTCCTCAGAAACGAGCTTCGAGAGCATCCAGAAAACGGTTAATTTAGATTTCTTACAAAGCCCTCGCTCCGAAGAGACTACTACGAGAAATCCTTTCGCAAAAGGCACATCGCTCATTAGCCCAGTGTCCCCCAGTTCTTTCGTCGCTGCGTTGTCTATGAGGTTATCCTCCGAACCAATTTGGAGGAAGTGTATTGAACAAGTAGCGGAGTGGTTGTAATGTTCAGTTGAGGGAGGCGAAAGCTCACTTAAGCTTTCCCTGAGCGATCGGCTCGGCCGCACCGCATAACAAACGGGACGGGACTCGGTTTTGTGTGCGGCTTCCCCTGTGGGGAGGCTTAAGATATATCTCGGATCCTCTTTGGGGATTAGGGAGGTTTGTCTTGGGAGTCTTCTTCCCAAAGGCCGCCGCCTTGGGATCTGATTGAGACTTGGTGACGAACTCAAAATGGTGACTGCCTTAACAGAGCTGTGCACATTTTTTTTTAAAGGAAAGTTATAATAATTTGAATTCTCTCTTTACAGATTTATTGGCAGAGCTTTGTTCCCTATGAGAAGTTTAATTGCAGTAGGCAACCCTTTTATGGTATTTCTTCACTCACTCGCTCTCTCAGTTAATCAATCAATCAATCCAATCAATCAATCAATCAATCAATCAATCAATCAATCAATCAATCAATCAATCAATCAATCAATCAATCAATCAATCAATCAATCAATCAATTCAGTATCGGTGTAGAGGAAGGCGTGGGAGAAAAAAATCTGCCAATAAGGTAGCTTGAAACCAGAGAAACATGCGAGATCGAAAATAAGAAGCGTCATTGTGATTCTAAATATATAAACATACATATATGTAAAATTCTTCACGCTTTCTTCTAGGGCGTCATAGTGTCTATAAATTACTCCTTGACGGGAACACATTCAGCATTGAGGCTGCCAGTTTTCTAAGCTACTTGACTGACTTTACTTTACTATAGTCCAACGTTGCTCAGAGTCAGTGGCATTGTGATGCTTATCATGTAATTACGGTTTTGATTGCCGGATTCTGCGGCCGCAATCAAGTCGTGACAGATTCCAGAAAAGCTCTTCACACCGCGTTCTCGGGTGGCATTAAATAGCCCCAGTGAGCCAAAATCATTACCGGATCACTCACTGCGGTGTTCCTCACAACGAACTATGTAGTTCTGATGATATTCGCAAAATGTCAAGAAATCCCTTCGCTATCGGCAAGTCATACTCATTTGAGTGACGTTTCACAAAAAAAGAAAAAGAAAGAAAAGCTTTGCCATAGTTTAGTCAACCTATCACGTTTTATTCCTCGAGATCGTATTCTTCGCCCTTCGCTGGACAACCAGATCGTTGTAATGTGGATCTACTGCGTACGCTTAGATCTTGAACCAGTAAATATGTTCTTTCGTGAGCTAGACTAAGGGCCATCATTCTGCCTTTCGTTGTATTGTATCACTGATTTCTCGATCTTTTCACAGACGTTCTATACAAGATAGCGACTGAAAACGAGAGTCGCAAGCATAGCCATCCTTCCATTGGACGATCGTTCCCTTCGAATCGAAGACCGACGTCAGCATGTAATATGCAAGAACAGTCGCTGACATATGCATACGCAATCTTGCTTATTGCTCATTCCTGTTCTCTTCTGGCGGCAAGTCTTACTTCCTCGTTTTCTCACCACGCTTCGACGGCATTTTCCCCGAGACCGTTTGTTCAGCGCACAATCACCACGTCCGATTTCGTTCGTTATCGTTTTATCTTTTGTTTCTTTGTTGTTTGTTTGTTCTCTACATTTCCCCGCCTGTCTGGCAGGCGGAACCAAGAGAACAGCTCCTCTCATTGACTGCCGGAATACAAATGGATCCGTAAATGCGTGCTCGACGAAAACAGGCGCTCGTGCGTCCCGAGCATAGTTCCGTGCAGTACTGGTTAGCATTGCGCGGCTTGTATGCACTGACCACTTCTCCCGCTGCTATCCTCCCTGCACTTCAGCCTCTGCAATCTGCCTGCGCGACCACTGTTATTGCATCGTTCCGCTGAGCAGAAACCGGGCACCTCAAAGAATAGATGCACTAAACCAGCATTGGTAGACCTTCAGAGACAGTTAAGCATGTTAGGAACAAAGCACAACCCAAACTGGTAACGGTTTCAACCTCAATCTTCACTGGCGATTCAACGATGCTGTTTGCTAACCACGAAACTCGATCTCCTACTATGTGCTACGAGTGGCAAAGGCAGTGCCTGACGCGATGTAATGTTATCGTTCTCGCTTTGTGCCAAGGCGCCAAGAAAGTGGCTGCGTTACCCAATCTTGGTGGTGCCTTCATGAAGGAAGTAGTTGGCTACAACGCAAAGCGAAGGAGCGAGCGTCGTACGACACGAGGTATAGCGTTCGTATCGCTGCATAGCGAGAGCTCATACGGGCAGCCACTAATGCACGTGCTGCTTCGAAGCTCTCGCTTCCATCGGTAGATGCCAATGTTACTCGGAAGAAGAATGATTGCGGCGTACCGGAAACAGGGTGCCGCCGATGGTTGATTGTGGCTCCCAACTGTCGCCGCCTTGGAGTTTTTCCCCTATTTATTTTTCTTTCTTGTTTATTTGTGAATTCGTTCCTGGCTTTCGATTCGCTTCGTTCTGCACTTTTGTCCGATCTCACTTTTTCTTTCTTTCTAGTGTAATGAAAACAATAGAAGATAGTCAAAGCGAACGCACGATAGGTAGGCGTACAGATGCCGCTTCGCGAGTCGGGTGAGCGAAACTGGTTACTATCCGTAAGTGGAAGCACTAAAAGCCTTAGGCGATGAAGTGAAATAATTTTTGAATAGGCCCGCAATATTTCGTTTACTGTTTCTTTCATTTCACATAGCCATGCTTTGTATTTCAACTTTATGACAGACAACTGATTTCGTTCACATTGAAGCGACAAGCAAGGGGCTCACTGATATCACTGCGACACGAATTATCTTTTCGCTAAGCACAGTCTCCAAATGTGCCACCAGATTTCCGCACGTAATTAACAAATTATGTGTGTTCTTTGGAACCATACTCGTTTCAACGAGAAGGCCCTTCGCAACAGGCATTTATCTTAGAGTGAGGTACAACTACACGACAAAGATGGAGGCTAATGATTGCTAGATCGCAAAACAACAACGACAACAACAAAAAGCAGAATTGGTGTTATTGAAACGCATGGATCAAAATTGTATAGCTGCATCCTTGTTGTCAAAGGAGAACTTGAAAGCATGGTTCTTCTTTTAAACCGCGTATGTACATGTGGCAACGCCATTGGTACTTAGTGGGACTTAAACGAGCTGCTTTAAGATAGTCTGCTTGGTCAGTGATAGTGTATGAATGCGCTGTTACTAACGGTCCTGAGATCGTTACCAATAAAAAAAACAGGCCTTGAACCTCTCGGGGTCCATGCTCTTTGCAGTGCAAGGCTTCGTATGCTAGGCATGACATCAGGTGTAATGAATGGAAATTATAGTAGTGAGTGCCTAGGCTGCTGGCGATGTTTCAACTGACTTCTTTCGCAATGCTAAGCGACTTTGTAGATGCATCCCTCTCAAGATTTTGTTCTTATTGTCTTGAAGCACGACGATTGCCTGAAAGATGGAAGTCAATTTTATTCTTGTTGGAAATGGCGACATGCTGTAAACTGGAAAGTTTTTTCAATAAGAACAAAATTTAGAAAGCGGCGGTGCCTCTGAAAAGGGCGGACGTGATTTTACGAGCTTCATACTACGCACATAATTTCTGAGTGTGGAACTTCGATGTTCACATACTCACAATTCTTATTATAGACCTCTTCTGTGACCATCCACCTAAATGTGCGATCCGCGCACAAAAAGATAATCAGTACTGTGTTCTATATAGGCATGCAATACTGCATTTGCACTTATTTTACTTACTGAAGCTTGTATTGTGTCATGCTAGCCTTTTTTAAAATAATCTTATGCTGTTTAGTATCTTGCTTTAATCCACGGAATAACATGAGGAGTCACAATGAGTCTTTCGGCTGTGAGTCCCCCTTCTTTATTAACGTCTTCCTTGGATTGCGTTTCATATTTATGAAAAATGAAAACTAAAATTGAAACGAGCCCCTCAACATAATTGCGCGTGAGCAGGCTGCCTCCCCATCGATGTGGTTTTAAATGTGAGGAAATCCTGTATACCGCAAACTACCGCCTACGAAAACAGCTGAACAGAACATAGAAGTTTTGTTGTTTGAAAAGAAAGAATTCTAGTGAAAAGGGTACGTTCACTATTATTTACCAGCTCAACTCGTAAACGTGAGCTGCATAAAAGACTGTGAGGTTAATTTATAAGGCTACGTCGATGCGAAAAGGTGAACGAAATTTCCAGAAAAAGGGCCATGTTTGAATAGCGGAACAGAAGAAAAAGCTCGGATTGTAAAAGACGCATATACTAAAATTGTTTTCTCAGCGCTATATATCAAGCCAGGAATCGCGAAGGCTGGTATATTTTCTCACGTTCAGTACCGTTTTAGAGGGCGATAAAAAATAGCGGGCGTATGTGATAGAACCGTCGAGAAAATATTCACGCCTCGAAAGCAGGAAATGATGAAGGAAGAGGGAGGATAAAGGTCCGTAAAGAATGTGACGACGGGCACAAAATAAACGCGGAGTGCATCGGAATATCCCGTTATGGACAGTGCTGAAAGCGGTTCTATATTGTGGTGTGCCGAGGCAAGAATTTATAGAATTCAGAGGTCGCGTGCGCTCGGACTCGGTGCGGCCTGGTTGGCACGAACAGCCTAGAAGCAGAAGCTTCTCCCATTCCCACCTTAATATTGTTTCCCTCTCACGTCCAAAATTTTTTTTTACCCTGATGCAAACTTGAGCGCGATATAAAAGGACCAAACATCGTAAACAGTGAGCAATGCGTTGGATCCATAATACAGAAAAAAACTGGGAAGTCCGGCTTAAACTATGCTTTCTCTCTCTAGCGGATCACGGTATCACAAAAAGAAGCTTAAAATCAACTAGGCTGTTGCAAAAAAAAAAAAAATGAACGCTTATTGGAGATCTGGGAAGACGAGTCCCTGCTGTATGAAAAGTAAGTGGGCGTTCAAAGCGTCGAGGGCTGGTGGAAATATTACGCCGTTCTCGTCTGTTTCGGCTGTCGACAAGCAAAGCATCGGCTGTGTGCTTGCAAGCAACGCATCATAGTCCCAACCCGTAAAAATTATTACTACTCACTGCCCGTTGCCGTTGTCGATTGTCTCCATCACAATTTTCTCGTACCTTCGGCTGGCTACCGGGACAATGTCGATCGCTCTATGGTGCCCGTGGAAGTACCATACGTCAGTGCAGTAACCGTGTAACGCGGAATTAAGCGTAAAAAATGCCTTCTAACGTGCTGAGTTCAACGTGAAGCCGCCCTTCTTTAAGGAAGGTTTACGAACATACAGGTAAAAGCTGAGGGTTGCCGGCATAGGATAGACGTTTTTAGTGAATTTCGCGTTTATTTTCACCCAAACATTTACGACTCGTTTCTATTTCAAACACGAATGTGAATAAGCTTTGATATTGTTAAATTCAACTGACATGCTTCCTAGACTAATATGTCAGTCAAGCTCACAGAGCAAAAGAGAGGAGCGATAGTGACAAGGCAGCAAAATTTTACCAGGCCAGAGCACAATTACCTATTCCTACACAAGGAAAGGCGAAAAAAACAACCGGGACATGAAAAGAAAACTGGGCAGGGGCGAAGCATGTAGGGAAGGGTGCTTCAGCTCCACTAACGTGAAACCTGGAGAGGGGCGAAGCATGCAGTGTTTTGAGAGAGATTTCTTTGATGAGGCACTGGTGGTGCCAAGCCTGAAACCGGTCATGTAGGAAAGGTTGTTTCCGCTCCACTAACGTCGTCGGAAAACAGCGTCGGAATGCAGCTTACCCTAAGGTGCTTCTTGATCTTCTTCTTCTTCTTCTTCTTCTTCTTCTTCTTCTTGTTCTTCTTCTTCTTCTTCTTCTTGTTCTTGTTCTTCTTCTTCTTGTTCTTGTTCTTGTTCTTGTTCTTCTTGTTCTTCTTGTTCTTGTTGTTGTTGTTGTTGTTGTTGTTCTCCCTCTTCTTCTTCTTCTTCTTCTTCTTCTTCTTCCTCCTTGCATGTCCGTTTCCAGTTCCCTTACGGCATGTAAGGGTGGATGTTTCTGCTCCACTAACGTTGACGGCTATTTGTTGGGCTAACTGTTGTCTTCTTAGTTTTTAGTGCACCGGTAGGCGAGTAGTGGGATTTATCCATTGCGGCGCATACCCGTTTTTATGATGGACCGTGACTACATGACACACCGTGACCGACAGGCGACGCCGACAAGCCTAGCCCCTAAGATGTTTGGCACCTTGAAAGGAGAGGATATCCCAGTATGCACAAATACGCAAATGAAATGTTCATTGCCGTCTTCTTTACAAGAGGCCAGGGTGCACTATAAAAAAAGCGTCTATTTTTTTTTTTAGAGCCTCAAGCGCTCCCCTAAATATACAAGATAATTATTTACAACTGCATGGGGACATCAGTTGTTTTTTCGCTCTGATGCGACATTGTTGTGTCGCATATGGCTCCGCGTGTTACGAACGGGGTATTACCAAAGCTTACTTAACTGTTAATTGTTTCACTATAGAATCGGTGACTCACCATTAAGTGGCTCTCGTGCAAGCTAATAAACTGTTCGGAACGTGTTTCTTCAGTCGGCAAAAACTCACACTGTCCCTTCTGCATTCGCATAAGACGATTCGAAGGCTAAAGCTTTCTTTTTTATTTTATTCTCAGTCGATCTATTCACCCCCCCTCCCCCCCCCCCCCCCCCGAAACGTTTATGCGCCTCATCTGGTTTTGCCTTGCCTCCGTTATCGGCTCACCTTTGACCAAGCAAAGATGTCATGTGATGCCATCATCATATGACGTCATGATGATGTCATGTGGTGACGTCATCTTGCGAAGAGTTTTTTGCGTCACTCGTCTTGACGCCGATGATGTAGTAGACGCCACCGACGGTTGAAGTTCGCGTTTGGTGAGGCGTCTTAGGCCTTCGCCTTAATAAATCGACTGGATTCAAGGCCGTGTTCGGAGACGAATATCCTTGGACCGCGAAGTCGGTCGTTGCTGTCGGAGATAACAAAAATTGGGGGGACCCTTAAGCTTCGCCTTTAAGAGTTGAACGCGATAGCGATATCCCGTCCCTACTGCGTACTTCAATCACTTAGTGCATACTATGTAATGGGTAGTATGCTTTAAACCAGGAGAAATTATGCGCGGCAAATGTGGGAAATGTTTTCTAACTTGCTATGCACCCACTACGTGGTGTTAAGGGAATACGCGCAGTAAGGTGTGTGCCGTTTATAATGGGTGGCTGGCTTTAAACTATGGAATTGTTATGATAGTCACATATTCTGACGCCCGATGGCAATGTACGCTTGTACCACGCAATATTCCTGGGATATTACATGTTATATTGCGACGCCTATATAAAGGACGCTTGCGTTTGCGAAGCATGGAAGTTATTTTCACTGCATTTCCAAGCAGAGGAAGTTATTTTCACAGTATTTCCAAGCAGAGGCATGGCTGTGTGGTAGAACACCTGCTTGCCACGCGGTTCGATCCTCACTCGGACCCGAAAATTTTTATTATTTATTTTATTTGCATCTTTCTCGATTTTTCGGTCACGGACAAGATGATTTTTCGGTCACGGACAACATGATGATTTTTCGCTCACAACC
The DNA here is from genome assembly GCA_030522465.1 of Rhipicephalus appendiculatus. Classification (NCBI taxonomy): domain Eukaryota; kingdom Metazoa; phylum Arthropoda; class Arachnida; order Ixodida; family Ixodidae; genus Rhipicephalus; species Rhipicephalus appendiculatus. Next base: position 9,578,424 of record JALIZH010033007.1, on the reverse strand, counting down.
AACGACGCCGACGCCGACGCCGGAATTTCTGCGAAACGAGCTCTTTAACGCTATCGCGTTAATACAAGGCGTACTTCATCAAGTCTTAGAAGACACTGAGATCGGGCTAGTTGGTACTGATCCATAGTTTCTGTAAGCGTGAAAGACACGTAGCGCTTGCCCTGTGTTCTTCGTTCGTGTCACGTGTCTTTCGCGCTATTCATCAAGTCGACGGGTCTTTGCGACAGTTTGCACGCCTGCTAACCTGTCTTCGAGTGCACGCAACTTGCGTTTGTTCTTTCCCCCTTCTTTCACTCCTTACTTTGTACTCCAGCGTTGGGCAGCAAACTGGGACCTCCTTCTAGTTATGCTTATTTCCCCTCCTTTCTTCCCGGTAACGTGGTTCTGTTGCCGCAGCTGTCTTTGTCGTCGGTGGGCGCGACAGCTGCCCTTCGAAGAATGCAGCCTAACAAATGCGCCTTCCCTTCGATGTTGCTTCTGATGCAACAGAAGAGACGACAATGCAGCTGGCACCTCCTCCACAACGAGCTCTCGTGTCCAGTTTCTCACTGCAATGCGGTCCGACCACAGATCTCGCGGTATTGAGACTGCGCTGGCCCGCTCCTGAATAAGGAATCTCGGTGATAGCTCGATATTTCTCGTCGCATCGGCCTATAGGAGCGACGAGGCTGAAAGATGGAAATAAGACGAAACCAGCTATTTGAAAGTGAGATGTGTAATAAGCAGCATATATTGTATTGGAAGTAAGTAGAAGACGTATGCAGGACGAATTCAGTCTGAGTGTTTGGAGATCAGGTAGGCACTTCCGCTTTACAAGAAGACATAGAGACGCTTTGAAAAACGCGTAGGCAGAGCCATAATAAACGTTGTGCGTACATCGTCCATGAGATGAACGCTTCCAAGCTCACCGTTTCAGTATTGTGAACGAATTCTTAGTGAGGCGAATCAAATGTAGCTTCCAGCTACGTGATGCTTTAAAGCGTCTTTGAAGCGGCGTATGTAATAAATATAGAATATACAGCACCGTATGCTATTCTAAGGGTCTTCATGCATCTACGTGATATGCAGTGTTGTTAAACATGATGAGTGGTTTTCAGCGCAAAACGACGAAGACAGAGGAAAAGGAGGGACACGAACACCCTGTCCCTCCTTTTCCTCTGTCTTCGTCGTTTTGCGCTGAAAACCACTCATCATGTTTAACGCAATCCAACTTGCCCAAATGTCAGTTCTTCTGCAGTGTTGTGTCTTTGACCTTCGCACATCAAGTTTCGTCACAAGCTTTTCGAGGGACACTCCTTCAGCATGGCTGCAGTTTTTTTCTATTTTGATTGTTATCCAGTGCGAGAATTTGGCTGACATATTATTTAAGAAAAACTATTAGCCGTAACTTGTGCATAGGGGCGACTCCTAAGAATCCTCCAAGTTGACTTTAATCACGAAAAATTAGCATACGTGCTTCCGCACACTCAGCGGTTGAAGAACGTCTCGTTTCTCTTATTACGCGAAATTACTTCTTCGCGTTCTTAGTATACAAGCTCTCACAGCACTTCATCTTTAAGAAAATCGCGAAAAAACCACAACAGACAGGTAGGAAAGAGACAGGACGACGCGCTCTGAACTGAGACAGTTCAGAGGACTCGCGAAATTGTTGAAGCCGCCCATATTTCTATAGCGGGTGTTTCTTGTATAAGCTGTCCGTCCGTAGCGCTATCAAGCCGAGAGGTAGAATACCTCGATATAACTTAAGCTGGTGACAAAAACGTGCCTGCTTTTTTCTTTTTTATATGCATATTCATTCTGCGGTGATCGTTTTCTTATCTTGTTTTTTGTGACGTGAGTGTATATATTTCTTCGCTTTTGATTAACGCTTCAGTTGCTAGTAGCGCGTCGTCCTGTCTCCTTCCTACCTGTCTGTTGTGGTTTTTTTGGCGCTTTTCTTAAAGATGAACTTCAACCAACTCGACCAACTGTCCCTGCTAATCTCACAGCACTGTCGACAAATGTGGGCATCTAGTCACGTCATGCAACGCCCCCCTACGAACTTCTTTCTTTTCCCCTTCATTCCGCATCTCGCATTTATTATTATTAATATTTTGCTGCGCTCCCCAAATGTATGCCCTCTCCAACTTTTTCCGGGCGGACAGGGTTTACTGATCCCTGGATTCTGCGGCGCCGTCACGTCCGGCGCGCGTGATGTACCGGCCATTGTTTCCCGCTGGACAATGCGAGAGAAAAAGCGGAGAGTACCGCGTCTCTGGTACCGCGCGTTGCGCCGGCGTCTGTGCCAGGCATTTCGGATGGGAGCAACCATTCGCGCATCCCCGTCGACGCTTTGATCGTTCGCTCTGTTTTGTATTTCTTTGCTCGTTGCGACTGCTGTCATCCAGCGGATCTTTTGAGCCGGTAAGGTATACGTTCTCCCTCCTGACCCATGGTGTATGTCTTTCGCTATTTCCGGGTGCGCAGTTTCAGAAACTACGTACACTTTCAGTGCGGGAGAATACCATGGGCGGTGAGTTGATTTGAGGTTGTTTAAGAACATTTATTTACACTGAGCACACAGACGGGGGAAAAGATCTTTTTACCCGCATGCGTCGGTATGCCACTCTGTGAGAAAAAAAATCTGTCTTCCTTTTTTTTTTTTTTTTTTGGTGAGGACTGACTTGCCACATATATTCTCTTTCGAGATACAAGTTTACTGTCTTTCCCGAAGATTTCTAACTCTCTTTTTGAGGCGCGACTCAAATATTCCTTTTTCTTCAATATATTACATGGCGTCTGCGCATTCGTACTGCAACGCACTTGAAAGAACGCAAAGCTCAGCTGCCTAAATATTTGCCCTTGTGAAAAAACCTACAGAGTCCCTTACGCACTCGCCTAAGAAGACTTTCGCCTTAAAAAAGATGCTTGTCCGAGTAAGGAGTTTCAATCACTATCAATGCCATTACAGACAATGAAGCCTGAATACGCGAATTTTTAGTCTAAGAAAGGTGCTTTCATAATCCGATGGCAAATACATTCAGTTTTGTCTTACTTGGCGCTAAAGGAAGTAACCTTTACGAATAGCGTAAACCATTCCTCTCATTCGGAGCGAGACGCCTGCTTTCGTCACTGTGTTTGTTCGTTGGAAACTCGGTCGTTTCTCTAAGCAGCCAATCGGTATTTGTAATTGGTCTCTAATAATCGTTTGGAGCACCCCCGAAAGATTGAGGGTCCTCTTGGAAAGTTTATTTGGAATAATGAAGCGAGCATGGAGAGAACTCAGGCCTGCGCCCTAATCACCACTTTGGTCGCCGAATGCATCTAATGGACCACTCGGGCCATCAGTTGTAGACATTTAAAACGCGGTTAACGCGTAGACGACGCCTTTTCTGTCATTTATGCTGCGCACTGCACGCACAACATGCGTTCGTGTATTCTCCATCGCGTAAGTGGTAGCCTGACTGGCCTTCTAGCACTAAGGGTTAATCTTAAGACTCTCATGAGGCAATGCGGTATCGAGAACATGAAGTGCCGAATTAGTAAACTAAAGATTTGGCAGATCCCACGCCTCGTGGGAATCGTTTTCATGCGAAGCAGCCGGCGAGTAGTTGTCTATGCTGATTTTTTTTTTTTTTTTGCTTTGAGGCAAGCGTTATGAGGTGCATCGAGGTTAAGGGCAGTAGTTGTGTGCACATCGGGGGCACACAAGGAACGTCCACTACACTGGCGTCTACTGGTGACTACACTGGGTAACTTAGGGTCTCACATAACGCCAGCACTCACGCTAGAGCACTGGCGTCAGTATTATTGAAACTAAGGGCTCTTTGTGTTGCGACGCTCTGAATATCACTCGTAACATTTGTTAGCGTATTCTCCCGGGATCGAGCAACGCTTGAATATAGCTTGCTGTGTCAAAGGAATACAAATGAAATGTTTATTAGACTGCTATAAAAGTGGAGCCAACATTGGAACCACAATTGACGTTAACCCGGTATGATGTCTGTGTCATAGGTTTACATTATCATGTTTATCGCTTGGTTATAAAATTAGCTAACCAGTACTGCAACCACATTTGAAGTTGCACCGACCTTACGCCTGCATAGTGTCTTTTTGCAAATCAGTTTCCAGACCTGGCATGACTCTGTGGTAGAATATGTGATTGCCACGCAGAACGCTTGCGTTCGGTTCCTGCTGAGATCCTGATATTTTGTCTTTGCATTCATCGGGCCTACGCTGCCGATGTAGTTTCTCTTAACGCGCTCACATTTGAGTTACTAATGTCAGTCCTCGCCGTTCCGGGGTAGATATAAACTGTCAATGACCTGTGTCGCATAACCGCGTACCGCGGCCCGTGGTATACGGGAATGTGCCACACGCGTCTGGAAGAAAGGTTTTGACAATGCACGTGAGAGGATTTTCACGTTATTCGTGTCGTGACCAGACCGTCAGATTCCTCAAAATCACTTACCTATTCTCCCATACCAATTTTAGTCTACACGAGGTTAAAGAGGCGATGACGAGAGCACCCATTAGGTGGATGAATGACTCGATGGGTGGACGGACGGACGCTCAAAGTGCCTGTAGATCGCTAAGAAATACTTCACATTTATGAAGAGTTTACGGGTTTTACTTGCTGAAACCACGACATGATTTTGAGCAAGCTGTAGCGGGGTGCTCAATAATTTTGTTTTGGGATGGGTGAATGAATGGCCTCCTTGGCTGAGATAGTACGGCACACGCCACTCAAAATTTTTCCAGTACGCGCCATTCAACTCTATTTCTTGAGACGAGTACACTGGTTTAATTCTAATTCTGAAAAAAATATTTGTTGTTTCGATAAAGGATAATCATTCGGGCTAAGAAAAGTACATTTTCAGTCCGAGCACCCACTCAAAACAAACACACGCAAAAAAGTGTTGCGTTGACAGCGAACAGGCATTCAGAATTGAGACCGCTTACTTCGTTATCATCTTGAAAGCAGTCGCATGCCAGTTCTTAGCACCGACGTCACGGAACCGGGAAATATTTACATTCCCGTATTACGCTCTATAAACGAAGTAATTCCTTTCACTTTAATATGTGCGAGCAAAGAGAACGTCCGGGCACTTTTTGGGACTGAGATAGCACAACTGACGAAGAGGCAAAGTCTTGGGAATTTCAGCGAGCGCTTGTCTTTCTGTTTCTTTATTTTTTTTCCCCGTACGTCATTTCTTGTATCCAAGTTTCGGCGGTTCTCCATGCTGATTGCCTGCGGCTACGGCGTTCGCAAGAAAGTGAAGCCTTCACACGCGATTAATGCTGATTCAAAAGAAGCCTTTGTGCTGTATTCTTTCCATAGTACTGCTCTCGCGTTCTTCGATACATTGTTTGATTCGTGGTAACACCGTTTATAAGAAGAAGAAAAAAAACAATGTACTCACGGTAGGCTGAAAAGTAAACACTGGGTTCTCGTAGCAATCTCCTGGCTTCTGTTTGATCTTATTCTCTGCATGTCGAGACGCTGCAATGATTGTCTTTTTGTTTTGTTTTTTTTTCCCTTCCTGTGGTGGTCGGAGTTCATGCGTTGCAGTTTGAACATGAGCCCCTAAATTCCAATCTTTAAATGAATAACAAGAAGTACTGAAGAGCTAGGCTATTGTTAATCACAACCATATCAAGCATATAATAATGATGCCTAGACCCCCCGCATTGCTACAATGGTGACGGTGTTTCTTACTCGCCCGAAGGACGCGAGCTCAACCCCAGCCGTCGGTCGAAATTTTTTCCGGAGCTGGCTAGTCTAACGGCTAGTCTAATCACACGATATCTTTTTTCCCTTTAGCATTTGGAAGGGTTTAGAACGGTTTCTTTGGGGAAAGACGATAAGTCGTACACTATCTTTTGCCCTTGTTTTTCTGACATGCAAGCTTCCTGCGCACGATCCACGATGATGTGGAAGACAAATAAGAAAGTACAATAAAAACAGCAATAATCGGCTAGATGCGAACCTCCAGATATCAATGGTTCGCTCATGTTTGCCGTTCTCGTTGATCATTCGCAGCACGTACCTTTTGAGAGACGGGATTTGTCGTGTCGTGTGCGGTGATAAAACCAGAATTAGGAAGAACAAAATGCGCCGAGTAAACATTATGGCTGGGGCGATCAATTCTGCGTTATTATTGGGTCCCCAGGGGCATTAAGTAGCGAAGCAGAGCGCTCAGTGTCTGGCAACGACTTTGATATGTGTAGCGGTGTCACTGCGGCGCTGTGACTTCCAACTCTGCGCCACTACGTTCTATATCCTGTCGGAGATATCTTTGGGAGTGCCGCAGTCTCTGCTGGCTATCTTCTGTCTTAGGGTACGTACTCACTAGCGGCAAAAACGCGAGCGACACACCGCGTGCGGCAAGTGTGCTCGTGGCAGGCGCATGCGTTCGTGCTTCCATTCGCGTTTTACGCTACAAGGCAGTGATACTTGGGAGTCTCGAGTTGTATAAGACTTCAAAAATTGCTGCCGCGCCGCGTAAAACGCGAATGGGAACAGGAACGCCCGTGCCTGCCGCTAGCGCGCTTGACGCACGCGGCGTGTCGCTCGCGTTTTTGCCGCTAGTGAGTACCTACCCTTACAGTGACTGTTCAACGCGCAGCCATTCCGTTTTGTCTTACTTGTGTGGTGTGTCGCTTTTGCGCAGGCCCTTTGCAGAAGCTCCTCCGCAGCCGTCGCCATCTGCGGGCGTCCCGGGACAGTACGGCGTGAGTCGCCCCATGCTCGCCGCGGATGACCGGCCCCAGGCCAGCGCTGCCGGCCATCTTGGCCGCCAGAGGGCGAGACCCACACATGGCCCTGCTGAAAGCCGCGGCGAAAAAGGTACGGTTTTCTTGTGTGTGTGTGTGTGTGTGTGTGTGTGTGTGTGTGTGTGTGTGTGTGTGTGTGTGTGTGTGTGTGTGTGTGTGTGTGTGCGTGTGCGTGTGTGTGTGTGTGTGTGTGTGTGATTGAAATAAAAATAATATTAAATCAAGGAGTTGCCGACGGCTACCCCTTTCCACTTAATCGTTAGGATAAATAAATTCTTTTTTTTTAATTAAGAAATGAAAAAAAATGACGAAGGTTGATCTAGGTGGCGCAAGGCTTGAAACAGTGAAGCTGGACGACTCTGAAGTCCAATATGGTTGCTTATAGGTTGTTACTAGGCTTTAGGTAGGTGATGCTAGGTTGTTTCTAAGGTTTTACTAGGCTTTTAGCTCGGTGGTGGTAGGTTGCTTCTAGGTAGCTGCTAGGCTGTAAGCTATGTTCTTTTCTCGTGGCTTCTAGGTCGTTGTTGGGCTTTAGCTAGTTGTTGTCAGGTTGTTTCTAGGTTATCGACTGTTTTGTTAGACTTCATAATTCGTCCAGCTTCGCTGTTTCAAGCCTTGCACGACGTAGTGCAAGCTTCACCATTTTTTTCTTTCTCTTTCTTTCTATCGCTTTCTTTGTCTCTCTCTCTATTTTATCTCTCTTTCTATCTCTTTTTCCTCTTTGTCGCTTTCATGTTATTCGCGTGCTTCACGTCGGCCGAGCGGAGTTTTCGTTTAACGCTTGCACCTGCTGTGCTCGGTTGTGGGGCTTGCCTAATTCCTGTGGCGCATACCCACCCGAGGACTTTTGCACTGCGGAGCATAAGTTACCGATATCTTGAAACAGCTTCACTTTAAAAGAGAATGAACAGAGAGCGTGCCAGTTCACTATGATGATACTATTTTGAACACATTGTACACACCAAAGTTTTTACGGCTGCTTAAAGAGCTTCGCTGTTAAAAAAAATTGTATGTACATATATCCACTTCTGCATTTGGTGAGTTCATATGTTCTCGTTTTAACACATCGCAAGTACAAGCTCGCTGCACACTTTCAATGCAGTTCGCTCTATACTCACCACAAACATTGAACAAAACGTTGAAGCACTTTGATTGCTTTGTCATTTAACCGTAGTAGCAAGCACCTAGTATTTTCGCTTGATATGGCTACACGCACAGCAATTTCTTTCTTTCTTTCTTTCTTTCTTTCTTTCTTTCTTTCTTTCTTTCTTTCTTTCTTTCTTTCTTTCTTTCTTTCTTTCTTTCTTTCTTTCTTTCTTTCTTTCTTTCTTTCTTTCTTTCTTTCTTTCTTTCTTTCTTTCTTTCTTTCTTTCTTTCTTTCTTTCTTTCTTTCTTTCTTTCTTTCTTTCTTTCTTTCTTTCTTTCTTTCTTTCTTTCTTTCTTTCTTTCTTTCTCGCCCTACAGATCAATATACTCGTTTATAGTTCACCGCTGAACACGTCAGTTGCCCGAAATTCCGTTCTTTTCTTTTCTCAAGTTGATATAAAATTCGTGAACACGAATGATCACCGGATTATAGCAACCCTCCGAATGATCCAAACAGCATAATCTCCTCTAAAAGAGATGCAAATTTCGAAGAAGCTCTCGTGTTCCCGTAATCGCTTGCGAGAAGGGATTCAGAAATAAACTTCTTCTTCGTACGTGCGTTTATACAAGCGCGCACCGGCAGGCTTGCGAGCGTTTTTCGTGGAAGTTATGGCGTTCACCATGCTAAATAATCCCGCTGCATAACCATAGGCTGATTAAACACGTTAGGGAAGCAAGAGAAACTGGATCGCGTTGTGTTCCAAAGAGCTTCAAATTTTTAAAGGATTCAAAATGCTACCAGCTCTTGTGCTTGCTTCCCTAATACTCTGGACGCTAAGTGGCTCCGTCCTTTTTCTTGACACTCTTTGAGAGCTTAATGAAAACCAAGCAGATAATGATGCCAAGGAAAGTATTGGGGACGTTAATTGTACTGTTTAAAGCACATTGTAGTAATCGTAATAGGGGTGGGAAGAAATTTAAGTGGACGAAAAAACACAACTTGCCGCCGGCAGGGACCGAACCCGCAACCTTTGCATTACGCGCCCGACGCTCTTAGCAATTGAGCTGCAGCGGTGGTCATCCCCCCCGTCCAATTGAGAGCTTGTGTTCAAAGGCAGGGAACGAAAAAAAAAAAAAGTTGCGCCATGTCTTTCTGAGAATTTTGTCTGCAAGCCAAAATGCGAAGAATCCGCCGAATTCCGGGACCTCGCATGATCCTCGACCCTCGCTAAGTGTGCAGCTCAGCAAGCAGGTTACGGTTCATTCATGCGTGTAGACGCGTCTTTGGAGAATTTAAAGCGTAAAAAAAAAACATATCTGTGCTGTTATTTCAAGTAGTTTTCCTAAGCTTTTACTTCTTTCAGATTATTTAGCAAGAACGTTTTTTTTTTACGGTTCGACTGCTTCAAAACGAAAAAAAAAAAATGCTCAGTCACATTCTTCTTATCTGCACTCATAACTACGCACTGCATGTTAAGAAACCAGATCAATTTTCTTTTTTGCTAGTCTCCTTGCCTTTGCTTTCTTAATTTGAGACAGTGTTAGAATGAAACAGCCCTGCATAAAATCGGATCTAGGCAATTGAGTTGCACTTACTACTGAAATCGGTCGTGAATTCTTTCGGCACAATACAACAAGCAAGGACACTTGTTGCTTTGCTGAAGAATGCTGACAAGTAGCTTAGAGGTTTCTTACAAAATCTAAGCTCGAACAAACCAACCGCAAGCGTGGAGTCCCTTTAACATATTGCAAGTAAATGTGGAACAGGATTCAACTTGCCACTTTGAAAATTGAATATATATATATATATATATATATATATATATATATATATATATATATATATATATATATATATATATATATATATATATATATATATATATATATATATATATATATGAGACTGAAAATGCACGTGAACAGCCGTGTGTGCGCACGAATTAACGTAACAAGCAAGCTAAAACCACCGAAGCCAGTGTAAAGAGGCTCGTTAACATCGGAAGTGCCGTACGAAACTGAACAGGAACAAGTTTCTCGTTCTGCGTCACCTTCCATGTTGTCTTTCATGTCACTCCATGGTCCTCTCAAATCGTACCGCAAAAAAAGTAACGCATAAAAAAAGAATTGCGCCACTTTGCAGCTATTCATCTTCACAGCGCCCGAAGCTCCTTTGTCATTTCGCACAGAGGATATTTCGTTAAGGCGCACAAAAGGAATTTGGCACATGTGGAGCCATAAGCGTGCGTAGGGAGGCCTTAAATCAAAAGCAGGAAACGACCGATCAATAGGAAACGTGCAGGGGGGCGCGAGATTCTCCGTTCGGCCCGAAAAACCATATCGCCTTGATAAAGAACGAAGCCCAAAAGCGTACCAAATAGAAGTGGTGCACCCTTACTGAAAGCAGCAATGGTGTTTCCCTCGAACAAGAAACTGAGGCCCCCCCCGAGCGCGGCTTTGCAAACATATGCACGCTTTTTGCGCAGTGACGGCTGGGAGCGTTGTGCCCCAAATTAAAACACAAGCTGTCGCGTTCTCTTGTATTTTCAGTTTTGTTCACTTATTCCTATGCTCGGGCCACTATTCTCCTTGTTGAAATCAAGCTGGCTCCTCCTGTTCTTTTTTTTTTTCCGCAAACAATACGGCTCGTGATTACAGTGCGTGACGACGAGCGCTGCCTCGTTCGGCACGGAATAAGTTTTTCTTGTTTTTTTTTTTTTAATTATGAGAAGATTTGTTCTTTTCCACAAGGTCGCTACTCTTTTTCTCGCTTTCTTCGCACGGTGACAATAAACGTAGGAGGAGAAGCAAGCGGAGTTCGCTAATAGATTTTCTTCCAAGTCTCCTCTCTGTTACGGGCTTGCTGTTCGCGCTGGTTTTGTTTCATTTCACTTACGTATAGTGAATATCTGATTCTTCAATTTGCTGAGCGTATTAACAAGAGGCAGCAGCAGCATAGAGCTTATTGATATGATAACATATCAATAGTTTCACGTTTCGGTGACTTCAACTACGTCGATGCTAAAGCGTCTTTGTCTAATGTAGAGTTCGTATTCAACCGAAATTAAACGTTTATTAGAAACTTAACTTATACCGCTACATAAAGTAGTTAGGCTCTAATTTAGTTTACCTTGTCTTCGAGTGGCCGTATTCATCAGCCACAACTCATTATCGCTATTTTTAAGTTTTTCTTTTTTTTTCTTTTTACTCGACATTGCGTTTCGAATACGGATAACTGGGCGTTTCGAATGCAACGTTGCTCTGATTCATAAAAAACGGAGACAACGCATGCATAAAGCATCCGATCTTTGATCGAGTAGGTGAGGTTAAGTACACCGGAATATTGCAACTTGCCAGTTTTGTTTCCTGAAATGTTATATAGTCCATCCACATCTCGACCTTAACTTTTGCAGTATGATTCACACGAAAACTGTGTCATTTTTTTCTTATCTGATAACGGCACACAGACATTTTTCAGGGGTTTTATGCACAATGCTACTTGGTAATGGAGTTATATGTGGGATATTAATAGGAGGAATGTAAGACAATAAGCAAAACCAGAAAAAAATATCTGATTTCCTAGGTAAGTAACCAACTTATGAGCGCTGCGCCCGTTTTGGGCAGCAACTAAACGACGCTGCATGCAGATGTTGCCACGATGAAGCCTCCTTTAAATAACTTCTTCTGTTAATTCTTGCAACGCAAAGTTAGAACAGTTTTATACAACAAGCGCGATTTTAAACGACAAGTCGAAAATACCTGTGAATAACCGCTGATGTGACAGCACAGACTCGGTGCTATTTTTTTTTTTCAATAGCGAGATCTTAAGCTGCGAATATACAAACTTTATATCTGCAAATTGGTGTATTCATGTTGGAGGTAGTGGCCAAGTATTGCACCAGGGCGGCCAATCCTGCTCTGGTGAGGGAGTCAGTCGCGGTGGATCAGTGGCTACGGTGCTCGGCTACTGACCCGAAGGTCGCGGGTTCGATCCCGGCTGCGGCGGTCGCATGTCGGTGGAGGCGAAATGGCAGAGGCCCGCGTACTGTGCGATGTCAGTGCAGGTTAAAGAACACCAGAGGATCGAAATTTCCAGAGCCCTCCACTACGGCGTCCCTCATAATCATACCATGGTTTTTGGTCGTTAAACCCCAGATAATATTATGCTCTGGTGAAGGAGTGCATTACCGGCTGGGGTCACCAGTGAGGCACCCCAGGCCTATTTATGCAATTCCGTCATCATGCGGATTTTTTTTTTAATCCGTTAGGGAATTGTCCGGCACCGGGATTCGAACGACGGACCTCTTGCATGCTAGGCTGATGCTCTACCTCTACGCCATTGCTGCATCGCTGATGATGATATCTGAAAACATACAAACGTATTTGTTTAATTTAAAAGCGTTAATACAGAAAATAACCGTTAATACAGAAAATAACACTTGCCGATCTTCACTTGTCGGCTCAGCCGATCAGATGGTTTGCGCTTGTATTGTGGACATATAATGCACACAGCTTTCGTAAAAGACAGACCGTGTAGTATTGCGAGCCAGGCTTCAAAGACACAGTGGCACACGCCCACGTGCCCTGCAATCGCAGCTGCACGAATCGACAAAGAAGTAAATGGCTGCTTTCCTTTGTGCATGGCGTAAGTTACACAAAATTACACCATCTCCCGCTAAAGGGAACCATGTGTAGATGTGAAGCAGCAGGCGCTAACGCTTACACTGGCGGCGGCGTTGACGGTGGCGCTCATCGCAGCGTTGCGCAGGAGAGAAAACTGGGGAGGCGCAAAGCACGCAGTGATGGAGTGGTGTTTCCTACTGGAACATGCCAATCGCTGCTAATGGGCAATGAGAGACAGAAGACTCCGACTAGACACAGAGACCCACAGTGCGCTTTTAGTTAACGCACACGCTGCGAATTATTATTGTTCAACAACGCACAAGAGAAATCTCCCACCGGCATCACCTTGGAGGTCAAGATCCATTGCCATATATACGGGATGGCCAGTGAACGGTTGTGCAGCGCGAGCAGTCGGTTTTTTCAACCAAGAAACTCGCTAGCAGACGCTGCCTGCGTCGGCGTCGCGAGGCGAGAGAGGGGGGTAGCGTAGGATAGGAGAGAGAGGGGGGGGACGCGCATGCGCAGTGGGGGGTGTGGACGCTGTGGGCAGGGATGCCTAGAGGAGAGAGGGGGGGAGCGTATTAGAGGAGAGAGAGGGGGGGGACGCGCATGCGCAGTGGGAGCGCGGGGAGGGATGCCTAGAGGAGAGAGGGGGGGAGCGTAGGAGGGGGGGAGAGGAGGGGAGGCGCATGCGCACTGAGGGTGTGGTTGCCGCGTGGAGGGATGCCTAGAGGAGAGAGAGGGGGGAGAGGAGGTTTTTTTATTTTTATTTTTTTTAAAGGGTTTGCGCATGCGCAGTAAGTGAGGCCTCGAGGCACACCACCACCACCACCACCACCACCACCACCGGATTAAGCTTCGCCATAAGATGCTTCACATCTAAAAATGCACCTTGATGCTGTTAAATCAATGAAATATTCGACATTGAGATGATATAGGCTATAACATTCCTTCCTCACTTGCAGGGAGAATGGACCAATATCTGGGTATTCTTAACAAAAAACATAGGTGGTACAGCTTTAAAGCATCAGTTATGCAACATCAGTCTCCAATTGAAAGGTACACACACGCACACGCTCACACACATGCCCACACTCATGCGCGCACACACGCATGCCCAGTGCACGCACAGTTCAATATGCGCGCGCACACACACACACACACACACACACACACACACACACACACACACACACACACACACACACACACGCACACGCACACGCACACACACACACACACACACACACACACACACACACAGTGGCAAAGCCAGACGCATGCCTCATCAGGCGGAATTGTACATTTCTAAGAAAGTCCTGCGTATAAAAAATAACTAAAAGCAACGCAGATACCCCAGCTTCACAGCTTTTGTTTGCAGCGCTTTCAATAAACTGGGCAGTAGGCTGTAATACGCCGTAATATACCAAGAGCAGATAGTTCTAACTGTGGTTACGTAGCGCTTGCTGCAATTTCAGAAATATTGCGCGTTCTTCTCCTGGCCTAGTTCAGAACAAAAAGAAAAATGAGGACAAATGAAAGTATAACCTTAATGGGGCTTTCGCGAACAAAATTGATTGGACTGCGCGATGTCTGCGACGGAGTCGCTGCTTCTGCGAAGCAGTAATGTTCGAACCAGTAGCGGCAGAATTGATGACACGCCAGGCCGGCTTCGAAAGAAAAGCTACTTCGATGAAATTGAAGTAAAAACAAAGCGTCACCAACAGCCATTTCTCGATCTCACTCGTTGCTTCGGCACGCTTCTGTTAGTATAGGATAAATTGGATTCCGTTCGTTGACTAAGGTCGTTAAAAACACCGTAATTGTGGGCGGAATGGAACTAAACCATTCCACCGCCATGGTGCCTTTTCCGAAACATTTTTTTTCTCGCTATAGCTGCGAGCAATGCGCGTCGAATGAACAGGATCGCTGCGTTCGATGTCCTTGAAGAGGTATATTTTATTCTCGGCTATATAACGACTCCTCTAATAGTCGGGCATCTGTCGCAAATAAAACAAGGACAAATGTGTTAGCTCCTTTTTTTTTCTGCTGTTTTTTCGTCAGATAGGTTATTATAAAAAACACGAAATGAACATTTGACAAAAATACAAACACGAGTAAGAACTAGTATCTCGATACACGAGGTTGAGAACGCCCGTTGACTTTTCTCAGTAGTTCAGAACAATGACTTTCAGCTCGCAAACTCGTGGCTGATACTAGTAATACCATTGCTACTGCTGCTGGTAATGATGATAATAATAATAATAATAATAATAATAATAATAATAATAATAAACATTATTATTATTATTATTATTATTATTATTATTATTATTATTATTATTATTATTATTATTATTATTATTATTATTATTATTATTATTATTATTATTATTAGGACCACCTCGAAATCTTTTACACGGTTATAGCAGCACCTTCGTTCATAGTGCCTGTAACGAGCTTCCGTCTACTAGACCCATGCACGAGATAGAAAGAGAAAGGCCAATAAAGGTGAAGGAAGGGCAGGGAAAGTCTCCGGTTGGCTTCCCTGTGGTTGGGAAGGGGGAAATCGGTCAGAAAGGATGAAGGGTTAGAAGTCTGTAAAAACTCACAGGCTCTCTTATGCACTCACTTAAGACGACTGGGAAGGCGAAAGCCATTCTTTTTTCTCTTCTCAGTCCATATTGTTCCTGCCCCGCCAGCCACCGCAAGCTTTCTGCACCTAACGTGGTTTTGCACTGCCTCCAAGATCGGAGGCATCCTCACCTGGTTTTGCACTGCCTCCAGGATCAGCCCAGCGTTTACCAAGCTACAGGTCATCATGTGACGTCACGTCACATGACCCCGCGGTGACGTCATCATGACGTCAAAAGAATTACGATCTTTGACGTAATTATGACGTCATATGATGACGTCATGAAGCGATGATAATTTTTGCTTCGCTCGTGGTGACGCCGCCGACGCGGGACGCCGATGAATTTTCGCGTTTGATGAGACATCGAACGCGAATTAACGCCTTAATAACATTATAAAGTCATCACAGTAGAACTGTCCAAAAGCAACACACCAACATATTCAGTGACTCGTCACCACGCGTCATTCAGTTCCGGTCGCCCTAGGAAACCGTAGCAACGCCCTCATACCGGCTCGCGTTGAAGTCCGTTTACACCAGTGCCTTAGAGCTTAATAGAAAAATGTGTGTTTTTAAACATTGTTCTGAGGCGCAAGAAAGAGCGTCCGGGCGATTTCTTGTTTACATGTTTTTTCCTTTTTTATTTTTCTGAAATTAAAGCTGGCTTTGCCACACAAGCACTTTTGATGCGGTGGTGCACCCTCTACAGGAAAGAAAGCACTAGAATTCAATGTCCCGCCATTTCTGGTTCGCAAGACAGTTGATGTGGGTGAAGAGACGGGTAGCAAGAAGGCCTTGATTCGTGGCGTCCAACAAAGTAATAGAAACACGTGGCCTATGGTGGCCCCAAGAGCGCACCGTCTTGAATGCCGGACCATGACGCTTTGTCAGACACACAAACAGGAATCGTCTCTTATGACGAGGGTTTTGCTTTAAAAAACTCGAGCACATTGGTAACGTAGCGAATATTCCCTTCCCAAAGAGGTGCCGATAACTAGCGCCATAAGCATGACTCTACTGCTGAAAATTGTAGATCATGGAGGAAATTATTTTTCCCCAGTGATTTGCATAACTCAGAATGACGGCGATAGCTTATTTAACATGTCTATAAACGTTTGCTGAGCCCTAAGAGAAAACAGTCTGTGCTTCGGACAACGAAAAGTTTCTTGCGTCGTAGGGAAGTAAAATATTACGTACACATAGAGATTACCCCCCCCCCCCTACCTCCAGAAAAGAACCGAAAAAAAAAACATGGTTGATCCCTCCGTCATAGGAATCGGTATAACACGAAAGTGAAACGTGTCTTTACAGAAGTAGTTCAATGTTTACTGTACATTGACATAAAAGAGCTTGCACAATATCTATTGGTGTTTGACAGTTATAACACCGTATAACGTGGATGCATTCACGTTGATGCTTCGTGATACATCTGTATCCCGACGACTAACGTCCAAGAGGAACGATTAAACAAACCCTTGTGGTCATATATGCTTGTGGTCGCTGCACGGCGAGAGCGGAATCGGAGAAAGCGGTGTGACAGCCAGAAGAGCGTCACTGATTGGACGCCGAATTTGGGCTAAGGTCGCCTACTCGCGGCATGTTAGAGTTATTGAACACCACTGCCCGACCAGAGGGAAACGCAACGCGCGTCTTGTCTTCCGCGTTGGCCGGCTGCGATTTTTCGCGGGGTGAGTGTAAGTTGGGAACGCGGAGTTACGGCTACGCTAAGCAATCGCGCGTCGCAGAGCAACCTTTGGTAGCTACCCTACCTTTGGTATGGATGGATGCTGTGAGCGACGCCGACGCTGGGGGGTAAGGTCGCCACCTGGCAGTGTGTTAATGCGTCGACAAAATTGCACTTTTCCTATTTGAAACGCGCCGAATGGGACGGACGCGTAGAAACGACGCTCTGAAGAAACTAATCGTGGATTTCACTGTTACAATGCATTACTTCACTTTAGCAAGAGCACTGTGAGAGGACAGTGGTAGATATAAAAGGCGCGTTTGTATTACCTACAGACTACGTGACCGTGGCGCAGTGGATAGCGTGCCCGGCATCTCTTCTTGCGGCACCAAGAGGTCGTAGGTTCGACTCCCGGTGAAGGAACTTTTTTTCTTTGTCTTCTGATGAGTATTTTTTCGACGTCATTTTCGTGACGGAAATACGTCACTGAAATCTTCGTGGACCCCGGCATAAAAGCACTTTCGTGTTAAAAAAAAAACACCGTGTCTATCAGGAACGCCATAGTGAGGGGCTCGAGATAACCTGCGGCTACTGTGGTTTTCTAACGTACAGGATGATGAGCTTTACTCCGCTTGACCTCTGTAAAAGACAGAGACCGACGGCATGCCTGCCTTCTTCTTTCCCTTTAATGCATACTCAATCCTACTGATGATTGTAGGCACGCGGTGCGAGATCATCTTCGTCTTCCGTTTTCAACAACCTCCATTTAAATAAGGCCATCGTGGTCGATACTCCAACCCACGACATAGCACTCACCAGTAGAACACCAAAATTTCGGCCCCACGGCTGTGGGTGAAGTGATTTTCGCAACATAATTTTAGATAGCTTTCGCGACAAACTTTGAGAATATTTTTTTTATTCGACTCGAATGACCCATTATTTTCTTTCTTTCTTTCTCTCTCTGTCTATTTTTTCTTCTTTTATTCTGTCTGCTTCTTTCTATCTCTTTCTCCCTGGTGCGAATCGGTCTTATTATCAATTGATCAACGGATAACTTATGTGGATATAAAAGATGTTATCGGTAATAAATATTTTTAATGTTTTGTTATATTTTACCTACGTTATTCTTATCATTCGTTATAATATCTTGTTTCAGACTACTTAGCTTATTCCGTTACACCATCTATTCACTGAGTAAATGTTGTGTTTGTAGTTGTTTCTGCTTTGTTTAGTTTCGTTATAAATGTTTTTATTGGTTTATGGGTGTACTACTACACCCCTAAGGAATACTCTCGAGCCTTTAGGTTACACGAATAAATAAATTCCTCAACGATAGCACGAACGGTTTTGCTGGAAGAAGGGCTCGTAGAGAATAGAGCTCGGGCCGCAGAGCGACTCTGTGTCGTTCGCAGGAGGTCACGCGTAAATGATAACGACCGCAGAGGCGACCGGGTTATTTTTACCGGCTTCTATTTCTCACTCTGTGCTGTTTCTTCGGTAACAGCCACATCCCACGTGTACATTCTCCGAAGCACTTTCCTGAAGAAATCAGGGTTCGCGCAGCTCTAGAACCTCTAGTGCTGCTTTCAGCAGGCTGAGCACGCTTTGGCGCAAAGGTTCTCGTTTGATTTTTCTTTTGAGCCATTCTCTCTTGCTCCTTGCAACTGCATGCCGCATATGCATGAAAGGGTCAGATCTGGCGACGCTGCAATGGAAAAAAAGGCACGCCCTCATCCCCTTTTCTCAACAAAGAAGTGAACAAAAAAGTATTTTCGAAGGAGACTGCACCGTCTCGCACGCGTAACTCCTCTTCTGCATAGTCACTGGAGCGTATGGTACACTTTCTACACGAATATTTTGCTTTGTGTTGCTATCACTATTTCGAGTACCACACACCGCTATCTTTATTTTGCTGTTCTTTATTTTGTTCTGTCGCTTCACCACCGTTTGTATGTACTCTAACTTCTTTCGGTGGTTCAAATTTTACAAGAACCTTACGTCCTCTTACGTTCCACCTGATCTTATTTGGACCGTGTTACTTCTAAATTTGCCTATCATTTATTTTTTGGTAGTAGCGCTTTTTATATGTTTTCCTTAGCTTGTTCTTTGTTATCCTCTGCTTTGTACGGTATTCTACGGTATCTCTCTTTCCACCCTTCAGCATTCCCTGTATTTGAGAAGTTAGTTTATTTGTACTGGATGATCACTTCTCAGGATGGTGCCGAACGGTCGACTGGCAAGACGTAACAGTTTTCGGAAACAAAAGAACGCACGTAGCAACTAGCGCATCTAGTTCACTATTCTATGCATATCGCTTGGAAAAGGTAAATGCTACATGAGTTATCGTAGACACAGTGCGTTTTTGTGTTTGCATGTGATGCGGTTTGTAAGCGTGCCCCTGGTGTGTCGCGTTTACGTCTTTCCGTGCCCTCTAGAAAAAGAAAGCTGAGGTGCGCAGCACGTAATTACGTAAGTTGAAGCGATTTTCGTTTTCCTAGAAGCGTTCGCGACGTGATTTCCTCAAAACAGCGTGACCTAAAAGATAGCATGGGGAGGCGAAATGAATGGGGACTTTCCGCGTGAATATTGCAAAAAAAAACGCTCAGCACGCAATCTTTTTCCGCGCCTAAGTACGTAGACGCGCTTCTCGAAGCATCGCGGGCTCCTCTGTGACGGATGAGAAAACGTCGGGGTTCGGGGTAGATCTCTCCAGAGATTCCCCAAGGCGTGGTGTGTGCGGCTGCCTTCCCTCATTCTTTCCTGAAAAAGCCACGCGGTGCGCCCTCGTCGATCAATGCTGAGCTGTTCGAGGCACGTTCTCTGAACTTCTCTACCCTTTGTTCGCGCGACGTACGTTGCCTTGAATACAACTCCGGAACATATTTTTTTTGCGTGAAAGACGAAGACGGTGTATGCGGTGTTGTCCAAGTTCTGACTTCTTGGCATTCGCCTTTTCTTCGTTTTGTTTCTGAATATTGTTTTATATATCGTCTTCCCACCTCTCATTTTTAGACGGCACAACAATTTCTTTCTGGTGACAGAGGGCATAACGGATTCAAGCAGAACAGACGCTTCTTTTTTCCAAACAACCTGGTTTTATTGTGTTTTATATTTTGATTTCGTACTCTTTTATAAAGTCTTTCCCTCGGTCGAACTCTTTATTTCCGCGTTCTCTTTCCATAAGCGCAACTCAGGTGAATTCATGAATGCGCCTGAGGCCTACCTTAACGTAATTTTAATCGTTAATGCCTGCTGTTTTCGTATGGCATGACGAACAGCGTGCGGCGAAAAGCGTGCGACGCAACTCCGATTTCGAGTTTATGTCACCACAATCCTTTGCCCTTTTTACATTTGAGACAGTTATGGACACAAAAAGAGACAAACCTTAGTGCGAAACGAAGAAAGGAAAAGGTGCTGGTCTTAATGCAATCATTAATTGCAACAACATCATGAAACATATATCTTTTCATAAATCTATTTTTTCGGATGTTAAAAAAAGACTTCGCATGCCACTTTAAACCGACTCTATGATAGCACGTTCAGGAATACAGCTAAGGATACAGGTATGATGAACTCGACCGTCATCCACACACTGCCGCGAATTTTACGGACGAGTGGGCTTTGGGACAGTCTTAGATTTTGCGTATAACTTCATTGTCTTTCCACACGCAGCTCCGCTGTTATTCCTTCATTTATTCTTTTTTTTGTCTGCACACTTCCTTTCCCAACACTCTGGGATTGAAGGCCACGCCAACCTCGTACCGTCTCTGCGTTTTATAATCTTTCTATGTCTTAACGAATCGTCGTTCTTACTAATAGAGTAATAACGTAAAGTTTATTATTGTAATAGAAGAAATAGCCTTGCAAGAAATCACGTGTATACGCAGAAAAGGTAGAGAGGGCGGAGGTTGGGTTGGAGTGCATCGCAGATATGATGTGAATTTGAAAGCGCAAGTCTATTTAAAGCGGTAGTTGTTCCTTCTAGGAGTCCTCACACCAGACGTAACGCTTCACAATCACAACTACGGGCTAAATCATAAATGCAGTCATCGTAGCGTAATAGGAGCCGTATTTTCGTAGATTAAACTGTCAGCGCAACCCTGACAAGAAAAATCACCGCGCAGCATATGCACACAAACGTTT
>JALIZH010033007.1:9527500-9552500 GCA_030522465.1 Rhipicephalus appendiculatus | reverse complement strand
TTCCTTTTTTTATTTTTTGCGAACATACTTATATTTTTCGCAGGTACATAAAAAAACTGATTTCTCTTCTTGCTCCTTTTCCACCACCTCTTCTCTTGCTCCCACACCGTCTTCTCGATCGGCAGCATTGTCATTACTCTCCTCACTCAGCGGCCGCGACGAAATCGATCTGGAGAAAGTTTACGGCCGCCTTCTCGGCGTGTCACTTTTCGCGTGTACGCCGCACTGTTACGGCGTGCGTTCGTTTTCGATCACGAAAACCCCGATCTGCAGATAAATTCGTTCCTGGCTTTGAAATTGAGTTGCGCGTGGGCTGGAAACGACAGGCGAAGGCAGAATGAAAAAAAAATCCCTTCCAGAGTTCTCAACTAACTTTCCCGCGTTCGTAAATTTTAATTCTGGAGAACGCATCAGACATAACGGCGACTTTTTGGGTGTCTGCGTTTGTGGCATGATGTTTGGTGATGTTTGGTGATGTTTGGGGAAAGATTGTTTCGTGGCAACTGTGTCGTCTGGGAGTTCGCTTGGAAGGACACACTCGATCGAGATATTCCAAGTGTTCACACGAGTAGCAAAGTTATAGTGCGGGGTGACTGACCGGTTTCTTTGGACCATGTTGTGAGTGTTGTCTGCTGGCATGTCACTGCTTTTCACAGAAAAAAAAATAAATTATCTATTATCAACGGATGATAACTTAAGGCAATATGAAAGCTGTTGTCAGTAATTAATATTATTTCGTAAATTCGCTTATGTTGTCAACAAGGAAAGCACTAACTAAAGAGTGCTTTCGGCGCCATAAGGGTACTCAGTCAGGTCTCTACACTTATAAATAAACAAATAAATACCAGGCATACTTACATAAATAAATGCAATATTATTTACAGAGATTTTTGTACAATTGTTCTAGAGCTTTGTCGTTTCGTGTCGCGTAACAATATCCGTCTTATTAATATTACGAATACGAGGAAAAAAGTACCCATCACCATTTCACATTGACTAAATTTCTCATTTATTTCAATTTCTATACAGAAAAGTCTGTCCTTTATAAAGTATACAGCGTGGGCTTACAAGTTACTGAGGAGCCCAGGACGGCGTCCCACGACAAGGTCTGGACTTATTGTAAACTTTGTTACTCTATCTGCTGTGGTACAACGGGGCGCGCAAAGGATGTAGAAATTTTCGAAGCAAAATGCACGAATGGTCCCTTAAATATTGAATCTGTAATTATATGTAGACATTCTGTGTTTTAGCAACAAGATTTTCGGCGTTTTTGGTGCCGCGTATTTTTCCAACAAATGTATAAAAACGCAAGGTGCACACTAGCGCTACATTCAAGAATGATTCGTTCGAGGTCGGATCACAGGCTTTTCATACCAGCCTCCGCCATCACGCCTTCCTCGAAAAAAAAAATGAATATAAAAATAATTAAATCATTGCGCAAAGCGGAATAGTCTAATCATATCCAGGTATCGGTCAGAAGACCAGAGGGTCTTTATGGGTGTCATTTATTGTTATGCAGCGTGCGTTTCAAAACAATGATCCACCTTGAAAGTTTATTTATATGCACACTTTTAAATATTTGCATGTAAAAGTATAGTGTTTACGTACCATGAGTGTCTTTATATATTACTCGTCTTCTCGTAGGCCAAGATCTGTCACATCGAACATCAGTTTTTTATGCCTCGTAATACCTGAATAATGACTCTTCTTTCTCCTTCATTTCTTCATTTTCCATGGGGTTAACAAGCAAGAAGTAACTTTTCTTCAGCCACACTTCTTGCTGTTTCTCTCATTAATCCTTCCTAATTATGCATCCTTGTATTTTTTGTCTCTTTTGTATGCGCTGTACGTTGCGAACGTTGATACGTAAGGCTGGCACGAGAAATCCCCTTGATGCATTTCGTCGTGACAGTGTCACTCAACTACGAAACTTCCTGCGCCAATAAGCGATGAAGTTGGTTTCAGCAATAAGCGCTGTAGCATCGGCGCTGTTCCCAGCATCGGCTACTCCTCTCCGTATTGGTTGGTGCCATCCTACACGCGATAGTGCACGACCATACTGACTTACCCGCAACGCCAGACTTCATTTCGCGCGTTCGCTCCGCTAGCTGCGCAACTTCGCGCTCCTGCAAGCCGCAACCACGCAATCCGGGTGCCAGAAAACCCGGCTCCAGCCTAGCGCAGTGGAGGCGCTGCAAAGCTATTGCTGCTGGCGCTGAACGCGAAGGAAAGCGAGTGAGGGAGCTAGGCGGGATCCAGGGGAGGCTTATATCGTGGAGGCGGCGGCGTTTCATTAGAAGAGACTTAATTGGCGAGCGCCTATTTTGGTCCTCCCCGGAACAGTGTATCCCGATGCCACAACGCGAGTTCGGTCGCGTCGATGTGGGGAGCCGTTGCCCGATGCATTGGCCGCCGCTTTATAGAGACTCCGCAGTCGTGCGTCTGCACTGTCGATGCGATTTCGTCGTCCTTTCCATAGTTGGAACGGCAACGGTCCGTAACCAAAACGTTGAGTGACACCTCATATATCGGAGAGAAGCTGCAGTTAGACATGATTACGTGTGATTCGCTATATCATTTTCCAGGGGAGAGAATTTGTGACGTAAACGGTCCTGAGCTGAAAGGTCTGAATGAACTGTAGTGTTCCTGTGAAAAGAAAAAGAAAAAAAAAGAAAAAAAAGCTCACCCACCAGTTATCATGCTCTCATTTCGTCGAATGATGATTGACTTCCTTATAATTATTGATGTTTTAAATTCTGATCTTTAGGATCTATTAATTTCTAATTACTTATGTTTAAGGGATGATCCTCATCAATCATGTAACAGATCTCGTGATCCTTCGACTCTTTTTCACACAGAATGACAGGGTTCGTTGGCGTGCGTTCAACTTTTATTTATTTATTTATTTATTCATTTATTTATTTATTTATTTATTTATTTATTTATTTATTTGTACTCATTTAATCTAATATCATTTACATGTGCGGTCGGTATAAGCGATCATCTTATGCGGATGTATAACTGTTTTTTTTTTCCTATAATGAATGGGGCGTGAATATCTAAAGATATTTTCGCTCGAGGTACAGAACGCCCGCACCACATGCACGACTTATGCGCAGCCAGTGCACATCCTGACCGCATAGAGATCTCGGTATAAAGGCTGAAATTGCCGAAGGCTAGTTCATTCACTAAACGAGACCGGATCAGAATAAAGACATTTTCAGATGAAAAAAGGTTGGCTGTAAAGAACTTCTTGCTCATATTTGAAGAACTCGAAAGTGATGATCGTTAGATAACAATCATGGTTGAAAGCAAACGTACACAGTTGAATTTTTCTAAGACTTAAGAAATGGCCCGGAAGAAATGAAAAGCAGCTAAACACCCCACGACCATCAATTGAGTCGGAAATAAGAGGCCTAACTTTTGAAGACACGCACACATCTGCGAATTAACAGCAAACCATATTAGGTGATAATCTAGTCAAGGTAAGAGTAATGATAAACTGGTGAAGGTAAGCAGGTCATCCGATGCATGACTCAATCAACTGGTTTATAGTAAAGCAACAAAATGGTTTCCAAGGAAACAGGAACGCAGCCGACATAGAGAGGTGACTAGGTTGCAGCCTTGAACAATAGATCCGCTTATCCAAACGTTGGCTCAAGAATTTTTCATAGCTTTGAAAACATAATTACAAATTTTAATGCACAGGCTGAAGGTACCGGTCGCAAGAGAGTAGCAACTGCAGTTCGCTTGGAGAAGCTTTCTCCTAGCAGCGCTCAGTAAACAGGCTCACAACGATAGCAGCTCTGTCTATTACATCGCAGACAAATGTGTAGATTGGCTATACCGGGTCCATTCAAACTCCATGTGCTCACTCTGCATAGCATTGTCTCATTTTCTTATCGAGACTAAAAAAAACTTTGCCCTCCTGATGCAACTTCTCTGACGAAACTTCGTCGACGAGCCGTAATTCTAACGAACGGCGGCGAGTTTCATTAGCGACACTTCGCAGCGGCTCCGCGTTGACTGAGGTGAAAGGTCGACGCCTGTTCTTCGCCGCTTCATCAAGGGATCTCGCTTAATTCGATGCGACTTTCCTAGCACGTCGCTTGCGAGATTTGTACAACTACGCTCCTCACCTAGGAGTCCGGTGTTCTAATGAATCCATGCGCTAAAGATTGCAGCAATTGTTGAAGAGCGAAGCTGTGTACGACCCGGATCCCGGAATTTCTTCGCGTCTGTCGAAACCGATGCAAAACCATTCCATGAATTGTAGCCGAAAGTGGCTACCGCTATTCAATCACGCACGCGAGCTTAAATGATACTGCGCAGTTATTTTATAGGCTTCGCTAATCACAAAGACTTACCCTCGTTCCACGAAGTGTGGAATTTGCGGAAACAGCGTAGCTGCACTTCTCCGACGTTTTCCGTCTGATTTTCTGTGATTTTCTGTGGTGTGTGGGTGTCTGCAATTACGCTATTTGAAGAGCTGAGATGCGCGGGAAAGGACGTGTGCCAGCCCCTGCCACACCCGCCCCTGCTACAGTCGCTTAAGGCCCTATGATTGCCGGGATGAAATACACAAATGATAAAACAGCAATGTTTCAGTGAAAAAAAATTCTGAGGACAGCAGAAGGGACGTGCTGGAAGTGTTATTTAATGGGCAGACCAAAATCAGCCCACAAATTCAAGCAGATTCCTAAAATTTTGATGCTGTGACCCGGTGCGTCTGCGATGCAAAAAGCCAGAAATAAGGTTCTGCTTATTACAAACTCAACAATGAACACTTAATTTCGTATGTGCGCCTGCGTACTTTGAGATAACTGCCATCCGGGCATGATGGTATAAATTTATGATCACAAAAATGCAAACAGAATCAACACAGGCCTGTATTATTTCTTAGTCTCCGTTCTAGTCGCACTTTTCTCATCACGCGCATTTTGATGTATTGCTCTCCCCTACAACTTTCGGCATCTTTTTCTTCTTCCATGGGTTACGGTACTTAGTCAATACTGGGCTAGTTAAGCCTCCTGCACTTGCCTTCTTTCTCTCTTTCTCTCTCTCTCATGTAAATCACCTTGGTGAACCTTTATTTTCATTTCTGGTCAAGTCTTAGAGGACACATGGATTGCAGTCTGATGCCTAATGCTGCTTACCCCGCACTTTCATCTACATTCTGTCTGAACGTAAGAGCTAACAACTCTTTGCTGAAGTTTGCCGGCAGCTGAATGAGAGAGAGATCGGCTCCGAGTTTCTGCGTGCATGCCTGTATTAGTACATTCCGCTCCATTCTGAAAGCAGCGAGGAGGAGAGGGGCGGGCACGCCTCTTAGACGCCTGAATGACGACAGTGAGCCTGATGGAGGCCAGTGCTCGCGGCCGTGGCATTGCACTCGGCGGCATCGATTGGATGTGGCAGGCCCTTTAGCGCGTGGCTGCGTATGCCCCTATTGCTCCTCAGTCCTCTCTTCCCGGGGCTTTGGCTGGGCGCAAATAGATCTCTCCACTGCGCTGCATCGAAGAAAAGGCTGCAGTGTTGAAGTAACAGGATCGGAAGATTCAAGGTCCGTATAGGCTAAGTTGTTGCAATGGACGAATATTTCGTCCTCACTCGCATGTAACGCTAGAGAAAAAAAAAGCCTGAAAAAGAAAAGACGGACACAAATGTAAGACAACAAAAATCTGAAATGCCAACAAAAAGAGCAAAAAATTCCGTTAGCTGAATGCCTTGACAACGAGCTCAATTTTCAGTCAATAAAAAGGTTGGATACCTTAGCTAGCATAGGTAAGCAAACGGGTCTACTATTGAACACATACTTACGAAAAAGTTAACATGAAAGGCACGTCCTGTTAATTTAGACACTTTCGTTTGTATTCCCAGCTTTTCAGCTCACTAGCATTGTGTCAAGCGTTGAGTGTTTCAAGGTGGACACCACTTAGCAGAGAATCCAACTACCGCCCATTCTGTGAAATAATACCGATGCTAACATCACTGAGCGCTGGGAGCATCCATATAGACCCTTTTCATAATTCGCAAATGCGCTTCACTGTGCTGCATATTCGCCCTACTAATGGCGCACCTGTCTTCGTTCAAGTGCAGATGAGGTCCTAGTAGGAACGTGCCATGGCTTTTGTATCATGCGTGTTTATATCAAGGGAGCCCCGTGAACGTTTTCCGTGCCGTAGGGCAAGCAAACTGCGCTTGAACACGCTGTTTGCACTATCTGACCGCCCGCCATTAGTAGGGCATATTGCATTGCAGGAAAGCTAGCTTCACAATTATTATCAAAAGGTCTATAGGCTCACGTGGACCCTCATTAGTTTGCCTGCTTGCGCATTCGTCCTTTTCGGCATCATGATCGTCAGCGTACCGAAAGACAGTAGGGCTAAACGTGAGTGTCAGTGAGGAAGTATCTTGATGAAACGAAGGGCAAGGGAGCGAGGCCCAGATTTTTCTTAGTTCCATCTTTTAAGAACAGATCACCGTGTTTTGAAAGCTATTACGTGCCTTTTCAAAGTCCCAGTAAAATGAAAATCGTTTCCTGAGTGGCCATCAAACTCCAGCACCTGCACGTCACCTGATCACATCGAGTTTTTACTCGTGTCAGCAGCTCTGTCGAAAAAAACGTACAATTAGCCGACAGCCAGCTCTTCCTGTCTAGTGCTGCACAGTATTAGCGAGGTGCTGTAGCAAAACGAGGGTGAGGGACAAGATAAGCTCTAAAAGAAAAATGTGCAACGGGGCAAATTGAGCCGTGCGGAGTACATGTGCGCCGGATTGTCTGATGGCGAAGATCCTTCTTGCACAGATCGTATCGACGGCACTGCAAATGAGTGCGATAACGAGTGGAGAAGAAAGGATCGACGAGCGGAAAATAAGCGAGGCCAAAGCAACTTTTTTTGCTGGCTAGGAAAAAGTCGATGGACGAGGAAAGACGAGAAAGGGGCCAATTTGTTTCCGATATTGCTAGCACAATGAGAACGCTGAAGATATAAGCAGGCGCTTATAACAAAGAAGAATATCTGAGGGGGGGGGGGGAGTGAGGATGACGGCGCACAAAAAAGTACGTCTTGATGTTCCGACATCGAAGCTACGAAAAGTTGGCGGAAGCGAATGTCGAAATAGAAGAAACGGAAGACATTGTGTTAAATGCATTGAAAACATAGCAATTGTGTTTCAAAAGTAGTGACGAGGAGAAAATTTGACTTCCTCTGTAAAAAAAAAGAAAAAAGAAAATGTCGAAGCCTCGACAAAGAGGTACGCGAGGATGAAAGAACGTTGAAACTGACTTAGTATGGGATGTGCGGTAAGCTACGTTTCCATTAATGTATGTACACTCCAAGTTCTGATGAATAGTTCGCTTCGTCTTTGTCACAGAAAACGATACATTTTGTATATTAACTGAATCTTCTCACGTTACTTAATAAGATTTATTGGAGTTCTGAGACATCACTTGAATGATAGCGTAGGTGAGCCCCACCTCTAACAGGTTAGCTTTGAATAAAAGCAACTGGTGTTTGAGATCAAGCACCGAAAAATGAATAAGTTCGTAACACTTTCCAGCTACGGATCGATCCATGCATTCAGCGGGTTTCAGTCGCGCCGTTTTCATGCAGCTTCTTTTTACTGCACCTCACTAAGTGCACGTAAATGTATCCTATATATGTCAGCGTTCCACAACCCGCCAAGGCAAGAACAGCTGTAAAAAGCAACTGCAATCCTGTCATGTTGCTGTTCGCTGTCTGTAGACAGAAGGCACACATTAGAGAAAAATGGGCTCATTTCTCGCGTCCACGTTTGTTTGGCAAGGTTAAAAAGACGTGTTAGCAGAGACCATGTTCTCATAGATCATTTATATATTTTCGTATATTGGCTACGACGCGACGTTGTCCTTGCTAGTGTTGATTTATAATGGGTACCTTGCTCAATAGCCTGCTGCGGAATATCTTTTCCATATTGGTGTCGTGAGGTTGTAAGTGGCTTGCCCTACCGTCATCGGAAATGGAAAGTAATATATGTATTACGATCTGCCGCCATCATGTTACCTTGCTGAATCAGTTAGGAGAAGAAGGGATTAATGTTTCGCGGGCCGAAAGGCATGACAAATTGATGCGGCAGCTTTGCGCCGTTGTCAAAAATGTTTCATGCTGGACTGGTTAGTAACACGTGTGCCTTTTCGGCAAAGATGTTAAAAGGAGAGGGCCTCTGTGACAGCGACAGCGGGTCCTGTCTGTTTATCTCACTGTTCCTTTATTTTTATTTTATTTTATTTGTTGGTTCGTGTGTGTGCGACCTATTCGGCGCGCAGTAATGATATATAAACACTGAAGCGTTGCCTTCTGTCTAGGCACGTAATTGATGGTGCGGTGCGACTTGAGTCTTGTTTTCTAGATACAGAATTGGCGGATAACAGCCCCAGGAATGGGGAGTTTTGCGATAACAACGGACACTGAGAGTAATATGTCACAGTGCTTGCAGGTTTAAACGTATCAGGAAATAATACTAGCGCGCAAATACTTTACCCTAGCAAAACTCAATATAAAATCTCATTAAATACTAGCGCAATTATGTCGTGCAAAGCCGAGCAAAGTAGCTCACTCCTCGTATGTATAATACAGTTCGCCCTCGAAGTAAGAAAAATTGGGGAGCAAAGGATATCTACTGGACCAAGGAAGTTCAAATTAAAGGTATCGCATTTGAGCTCCCGGACTTGGAGCAGCAAACTGGGTAAAAAAATAGGCTGCCGAAAGGCGACAGTAGTCGCCAGTAAAACCGACGCAGATGAAAGAAACACGTGATAGAGAAGGCGTTGGCGTAGGTTGCCCAGAAATCACTTGGTTCATTTTCTCTGGCCAAGGCGAGGGTACACATTAAAGTATATATAAGAAAGAGAGGTGAAAGGGAGGATGCTTCAAATATACGCAGCGGTACGGCCTGCACCAGAACTCTAATGCGTCCGCGCATCCAGTTTTTCAAAGGCACAGCTCTGTTTTATCGCCTTCTTTCGAGGCCGGGTAAGAGAAGCCTGCTAAAAGAACTCAAAATTGCTAAGCATTTTAGCAGGTACGCATGGAATATTATCAGCAGTTCTGGGCTATTGAAAGAAATATACTGACAAAAAAAAAAGTTTGCGAGAATCCAGAACGTCCTGAGACGCATGCGAAAATACGCACAATGGATGTGCTTTAAAACCCAAAACAACATATACATCCCTACTGGTGAAGCTTGGAAGCGGTATGGCTTCTCTCTGTATTCTTTCCCGTTGTGGGAGAGTTCGTGAAGGTATTCTCATAGATCACTTGTGTGCTTTCGTACATTCCGTTTATCTCGCTCCCTCCCCAGTGTAAGGTAGCAAACCGGACGCGCGTCTGGTTAACCTCCCCGCCTTTCCTTTCCTTTCTTTCCTCCTCCTCCTCCTCCTCCATATATTTGCTGCGACACGACGCTGCTTTGCTAGTGTTCCAAGGGCCAAGAACTTATTGTTGGCGCTTGCAAAACGGTTGTGGCTCTCAATGTATTCTCTCCCGCTGTGTGACAGTTCGCGAAAGTACTCAGTAATAAAAGATGAACTTTTTGATCCCGACAAAGCGCTGCGCGCAGCGCATATCTTTCTCGGGAAACATGCGAAGTGCTGCCATCCAATGGTTTCTCCGAGAAAATGTCATACAAAGCTAGCTTGCGCTCCTCCTGGCTCACTGGGCGCCATCTCGTAGGAGGAGACGGAGTTTCTAGGAGAGCGCCTTCTATCGACGCCTCTGAAAAGCGAAACTACGTTTTCCATCAGGTCGATTCTCTCTCTCTCTCTCTCTCTGTCTTTTTGTCCTTTCCTTCGTGTCCTCGATTCCTTCTCTCACACTCTCTCACCTACTCTCTCTATTTGTCTGCCGTATTGTGTGCTCTTCTCCATCGGCCGCCCTTTCAGTGTGGCTCGCGGTGTTTGGTCCCTTTCAATGGGAGGCAGCCCCCGTCGGCTCCGTGTTTGCCCAGCGCGAAGCAAATTTAATTGAAGAGGCGCGACATTCCTGATTGCGCCGTCACTCTTTATTTGTTCGCTTACGTTCTTCTTGACCGCCTAACTCGTTGCTCGTCTGTTGACGCAGTTCTTTGAATGTCCTGGCACAAAGCTCGGCAGAGTATATGTTTTGTACTTTAGTGCTCCTAAGATAAAAAGGCAATTCAAGCACTTAAGTACGGTTCTTTCCAGTGGTGCGCTGATAATTTATTGAAGGCTACAGCATATATGCCTTTTACTTTTCTTTCTTCTTTTCAAAATGTAAAACAAATACACGGGCAAAATTGAAAAAAAAATAATAATAATAACATGACTTCATTGGCACGCCTGGAAAGTGTGCTCCTCCGCAGAATAACTCTTTATGCAACAAAGCCAACTTCACAAATTTTTCTGCAGTCTTTTATAGGCAAAACAACCTTAATAGTTTGCTATGCCTTCTTCCTTTTCCTTCATTACTTTTTTTTAAAGCGCTTATTTGGTCCCTCTCTTGCCAAATTAAGCTAAAGAATACTTTTATCGCGCCCTAAACACCAACTAAAAGTTTGTATAAAGTGCGTATGGCTTAGTGTGCCAAGTCGGTAGTACTTACCGCGTGGAATCGACAGACTAGAATGAGTTATCTATTTCTGACATTTTACCTTCCACCTGTTTGCCTCTAATTGTGCCACCCTTATCTCTTTCTATATGTAACCGAGCGCCTCACATGAACCACCTTGGGAGATATTCGATTGATGCGTGCGAGTTCTGGTGCTGGGAGCATGTACAGTTGTTAGGTAAATAGTGTTATCGAATTCAAGAAACCGTTTCTTCTTAAGAATTAGGCTTCGGATTTGTATTTCTATGCAACCGTTATTTGTTCTTGAAATGTTAAGATTACATACATACATACATACATACATACATACATACATACATACATACATACATACATACATACATACATACATACATACATACATACATACATACATACATACATACATACATACATACATACATACATACATACATACATACATACATACATACATACATACTGAATGAGAACGTCCGTGTTCTGGTGCTGGGAGCATGTACAGTTGTTGGGTAAATAGTGTTATCGAATTCAAGAAACCGTTTTTTCTTAAGAATTAGGCTTCGGATTTGTATTTCTATGCAACCGTTATTTGTTCTTGAAATGTTAAGATTACATACATACATACATACATACATACATACATACATACATACATACATACATACATACATACATACATACATACATACATACATACATACATACATACATACATACATACATACATACATACATACATACATACATACATACATACATACATACATACATACATACATACATACATACATACATACATACACATACATACATACATACATACATACATACATACATACATACATACATACATACATACATACATACATACATACATACATACATACATACATACATACATACATACATACATACATACATACATACATACATACATACATACATACATACATACATACATACATACATACATACATACATACATACATACATACATACATACATACATACATACATACATACATACATACATACATACATACATACATACATACATACATACATACATACATACATACATACATACATACATACATACATACATACATACATACATACATACATACATACATACATACATACATACATACATACATACATACATACATACATACATACATACATACATACATACATACATACATACTGAATGAGAGCGTCCGGAAAATTAGCCTTCGTCTTCCTCCATCGGAGGAAACCTCGTTTTTTAATTTTGTTTTGTCTGAATGTGTACAGCTAAAATGATTTTGCTGCATTCCGCCGCTGCCGTAATATTTAGTTTCGCCAGCGTTTATTACTGGCTCTCAGTGCAATGTTCTATGAGTCATAGTCGTAACACGACGTCAACTGCAAGCGTCAATAAATGTGTTTCCCTTCAGGTGCTATGGGGAGAGCTGCTTCAGCTGTTACTGCTGCTGTGGTACCAAGCGGCGCAAGTTTCACCCGTCGCAGGACTCAGTGCTCGTAAGTATATACTCTCGCGTGTCTTAGCGATGAAGAAATATCCCGAATGCCTTGAAGCGTTGTCTTTCGTAATTCAAGAAATATGTGATTAGGTAAATTGATAAACAAGAGATATCCGATAGGTTGCTAACTATTAAAAGTAACATTTCCTCATAAATCCCAGCAGACATCACAATCCTCCTTACCCACGTATTGGAAAATAAAAGTAACTGTAGCAGGCAAAAGCAAATGTAAGTAGAGTAGAGTAAAGTAAGTGTAGAAAAGTAAAGAAGCATGGATCCTTCAATCAAAATATTATTTTAGAGCGAACAGTCCCGTTTAATTTCGAACGAGAGTGCTTCTTCTTTCAATTTATTCTACTTTTTAGATAGAACGATAGTGGTCAAAAGGAAAGGAAGACGGCGACCAAATTCAAAAAAAAAAAATACTTTAAAATAAAAGACGTTTCGACTCGCATACGAGGGCATTGTTCGCAGTCTTTAAACAAGGCCCCTGTAGATGAGTCGGAACTAGACTGTGAACAAGGCCCCCGTGCTGAAGCCGGCACGTCTCTTATTTTGAAGTTATTTTTTTTATTCGCTCGGCATCTTCCTTTACTTTTGACCATGATCATTCCCGAACGGACGAGTCTTCGTGGAACTCTCGATTTCATAGAACGATAGTGGTGGGTGTAATATATCTTCTTTAATTCTAAAACATTCTCGCAGACTGCCGGTGCGTGACGTTCGACGACATGTACGGAAAAGAGTACGGCGTGTTCACCTCTCCGAATTACCCGGTGCCGTACGAGGAGAACATCGAGTGCGTCCTCTTTCGTTTCATCGGAAACACCGACCAGATTGTGCGCATCTCATTCGAAGAGTTCGATGTACAGCGGAGCAACCTCGAGTGAGTGAATCCCGTAGCGTTGGTGTTGTTGATGTATATGTTCTCGTTGTTGTTTTTGTTGGCGTCGTCGTCGTCGTCGTCTTCGTTGTTGTTGTTGATGATGATGATGATGATGTTGATGTTGTAGGCCAGAATTTTCCTCGTGTTACTCTATGGAAGCGGTTCTCACATAGCGTTCCGCAGACCTCTTAGGGTCCGCGAAAGCATTTCTGAGGTCCGAAAAGTGCGCGCGTGCACGAGTGAGCTCATTGCGAATTGCGCCCGTTAATCAAAGTAGAAAAGAACACCGTCTATGTATTGCACCACCCTCTACGTATTACACTGAGCCCTTAGACTCTCCTAATTTTTTATACGCCACATATCGCATATGTAGGCCTACGCAGTGTTGTTTTTATTATTTTTTTCTTTTCTTATTCTTTTGTTCATTCTAGTTTTCCTTGTTTTTGTAGTTTTTGTGTTGTTGTTTTTTTTTTCCATACTACTCTCATGTTGATGGGATAGCCAACTCTATTATGGCCTACCTTGCCATGTTTTTTTTTTTTTGTATATAAATAAACAAAAATACAAAAGCGAAGCAGAGGAGATATTTTTGCATGCATGCCGATAAACCAACTAGGATTTCACTTTGCACATACTTATGTTCTTGTCACGACATTCGTAAATGAGTCAGCTACTCTCCCCCCCAACCACCCCCGTGTGGCGTCCCCGTTTACTTGGGTCAGTCCACAAAGAGTGACTATAAACTCCTATGTTTGAGAAGCACTGCTCTATACTGTGCATGATAATTATATTCTTGTCATATTTTGAACTAATACCCAAGAACTCCTTTTTTAAACTTTTAACAAGGGTGGTTTTAAAAACCAGTGCGAATTCTCATTCTACCACAGCTATTCATATTGTCTAAAAATAGGTGCCCCAGCCTCTCCAGTGCGCTTATTCCTCCTCAAACAACATTTGTATCACACTGTGTGTTGATTTACTCAAATATGTCTCTTCGTATGGCGCTGTGTCTTGCGCCGCTAATCGAGTAATTCTTCTTTCCAAGGCTTCAATGGGACGTTGACTTTCTAGCAACTCAGTGTACTTTTGATGTTTCTTATAGCAGGCCCCACGGTGGCCCGTTCTCCCAAAGCTTCGTTATTTGTGGTAAATGACCCCAACCTACACCGTTTCGTCCAGGTGTGTGTACGGTGACTACGTGAAGCTGTTTCTGCACCTGGACAAAGAAGAGGCGGTGAACAATCGCAGCCCGTACAACTCAATCCTGTGCGGCAAGATCAACGACATCGAGCAGACCCACTACTCCTCCGGGCATGCACTCATCTTCGAGTTCCACTCCGACTGGCGCCAGGGCAACAACTCTGGCTTCAGGGGAACGTACCGGTTCCTTAGCAAACGTAAGTGAGCCCAAGGATGCCGGTTAAGTGCAGAAATGTGATTTTAGCACTGACACTGCGATTACCTATCGCTTCGATTGTAGTTTCCTTAAACATGCTTTAGGAATAAAGTTCCGGCTAATATATCCATCACCACGCGTATAGAACACTGCAGAAGCAACCAACTACTTTAGGAACAAGATTGGGCTGTCGGACTCACCATTGTGTGCTCGATATAACGTCCCAGAGGATCTCAATCATGTCCTCTGTGAATGAACGCTATACGCACCAGAGAGACAGTCTCTGAAGGAGGGCTTAAATCTCCAACGGGACTCGAACTTGGAGTTGAGACATATTCTGGGTCCGTGGCAAAGCAGCTCCAGTGCGTTACGCGCCACGAAAGCGCTGCTGACTTTCTTGCGGGCCACGAGCCTGAATGAAACTTTGTAAATAGTGTAGTTACGTGTGTGTGGCTGTATGTATTATGTGTTCATCAGTGTATATATCATAATCATCCCACAGAACCTGGAGTAGCATATCAGGCGGAAAAGCCAGACAAACATCTCCAGCTCTTCATTAAAATGTTTCTCTCTCTCTCTCTCTCCAAGTATTAGCACGCAGATGTTCACATCGCACCTTCCGCTTTCAAATTCATTACATCAGTGTCTGTGCACGTGCTTTTGTTTCCCGTTTAGTTCTACCGCAGTATCAAGGTAAATATCTTTGAGGAAAAACCACCGTTATGTTGAAGACCAAGCTCCAATGCTCGAAGAAAGGAAAGAAAACCGAAGAGAGAGTAAAGGAAGGGATGTTAACCCGTTTAGAATAGCCAGTATGCTGCCCTACACTGGGCAAATGGATGGCGGAGTTTGAAAGAAGAAAATACAAAGTCATACGGAAAGAGAGAAGGGAGGGAGAAATGAAGAAAAACGTTCAATGTAATCAGGGGCTAGTCTGTTGGCTCTTGAAACTATGGGAAACCATGGTGCTCACGTTTTGCTGTCTTCTAAAATAAGTGCTCAGTAATTTTTGTGCCTGATATGTCACGGTGCATTGTCGCCATGTTATACGTGTATGCAGTCACGTACAATATAGATAGAAAAGTGGTTACTTGTGAAATATACGAACAAACAAAAACCCGTCCATATAATACTTGTAAAGTATTCTTTTCAAACACGATACAAAAGGGAAATGTTTTTTGCTAGTATAAGGTAAGAATCAGACAGTCTTACTTTGTGAAAGTTGACGCATAGCTCAGTTAGGAATAGAAAAACGAAAAGGTATGCAAGTATTCGAAGTAAATAGGTTTTTCTTTTAATTAGCCAGGAATTAATGGAGTCCGCCTTGGTGTGGGTTGTTACTCGACGCTTCTAATTAGCTCGCCCTTCACCGCAGGCCAGTTCGAGACCGATGGCGTGGCCGTTCCCGACAGTCGGTGCAGTTTCATCATGGACAGCGGCAACCGCAGTACGGGCCGCTTCTTCTCGCCCCAGTACCCGAGCTCGTACCCGCGGGACATCAAGTGCGCCTACAGCTTCCTGGGACGCGAGAACGAGCGCGTCAAGGTGCTCTTCGAGCAAGTGCGCCTGCAACGCGGAGACTTCAGGTATGTTCCCATGCTTACACCGTGCCAGTGTACTCCCTGCAATTAATTCCCTCTAAGCTATGTAACTGAGAGAAACATGACCAAAGGCGTAGAAAGCTGAGGTCGATGTATACTCTAGCTATGTCATTTATATGTTGCAGTATTCCACGGCAGCCGCATTTCAATGGAGGCGAAATGCAAGAGGCTCGTGTACTTAATTTAGGTTCACGCTGAAGAAACGGGGGTGGCCGAAATTTCCAGAGCCATCCACTACGTTGTTCCTCATAATCATATCGGGGCTTTGGAAACGTTAAACCTCAAGTAATTATGATGTTTGAGTACTCTATAAAGGAAAGAGCGACAGAGGAGCGAAATACGCTCATTAGCCAGCTAAGAGATCAGTAGGGTCTAGAGAAGATCTCTAGAAATTAAAGCGACTTTGAACAACTAGCAGCAGATAGAGGACTGTCATTAGCGACTAACCTGTCCACAGTATGAGACTGGAATCCGTAGTCCGCCGAGGTGGATCAGTGGTTACGGTGCTCGGCTGCTGACCCGATGGTCGCAGGTTCGAACCCGGCCGCGGCGGTCGCATTTTGGTGGAGGCGAAATGGTAGAGGCCCGTGTACTGTGCGATGTCAGTGTACGTTAAAGAACACCAGATGGTCGAAATTTCCCGAGCCCTCCACTACGGCGAGGCTCATAATCGTGTGGTGGTTTTGTCGCGTAAAATCCCCAGATATTATTACACTGGAATCCGTAAAGCTCCTGAATGTCTTTCATATGTAGGGAAGATTATTTGCTCGGTTATCAATTTATGAGAGTGTGAATATGCTAGTTGAGTTTCTCTTCTTATCTGAATTTCGTCAGTGTTGTCTATTTCGCTTTATAAATCAGATATGTCTCAAAGAACCGATCATCATGTCAAAGTTCAAGAATACCGGGCTAGAACAAATCTTTATGCTAATTCCTTTTTTTTTTTTTACGGTAAAAAAAAGTGGGCACAATTGTCTTCTGACCAAGTATGCTGTACAGATGAAGACTTTTTTTTTCATATTGTAACATCCCTATATTTAAACGTCCCTTGGGATAAAGAATAAAAATTAAACGACTTACCTCCCTTCCGATAACCTGCTATCGTAGACACAGAATATTGCATACTCACGTATGACGTACTTGATCCGACAAGTGGGGATGTATGTGAACACGAACTCGCGGATCTTCTCGAGAACGAACCTAAAATGAAGTTCTTTTCAATCGCTTGTTTTAAACGGACGCAGCTGCTTCAACAGTCCGGACGTGATCCTGGTGCACGACGGCCGAGACGGCAGTGCACCCGTCATCGGGCAGCTGTGCAACCGCAACGTCTGGGTGGAGATGATGTCCACGGGACCCGACCTGTACGTCACCTTCAGCGCACAGAGCCACTTCCCGGGTCGAGGCTTCATGGCCAAGTACATCTTCTCCGAGACGCCTTACAACGGCACGCTCGACCAGCTGGTCTCCATCGGTGAGCTGCACAGTCTCCGAAAAAAAAATCGCGCAGTCCCTCCCTCATGCATTTCCCTAAAACGTTTGGGTCTCAAGCCACTAGACTTCAACGGGACCCTCGGTGAAGGTATAAATAAATAATACCAGGATGAGCAGCAGTTTGAGCAGCAAAACAGAAGTAAAGCAACGCACATACCACAATAAAAAGCGAAAACGAATGAAACCGAAAAACAAGTAATCTGGTAAATAAATACAGTACATAGAAACAAAAATCTAGTACAAATGAAGAAGAAGACAGATAAAAAAAGTTTAACTGGTAGTCTTTTAATGAAACCTTGAATGATATTAAGGAATCTTTAAATTTTAGGGATGTGGTTAGATTCTTCCATAATGAGATTTCACAGAAGTTGGAAGATGATTTACTGTAATTAGTATTGCCACTCGCGCTCTTTTCTATTTTTATGTTACCGCCCCATTACATGTGTGACAGCTGCCTTGCGCAAACCGCGCCCGAATGACTGGGAACCATCTAGATAATCTTATAACCTTCCGATGAGATTACGCGCACAACGCAAACATTCGAGTTTGTCCTTGAACTTACGCGGCCGCTAGCGATAACGCTGGGATCTTCGATGGCACATGTATAAATGCCGATGTGCTTCACCGCTTGGCAGAATATCGACGGGCTTCGCCGCTCTCAGTCTACTGCGTGTATTGTTTTTAGAGTGCCGTTTCGTTTTCAGGGCACAGGTTCGACCAAATAAGAAGGTTAGTCTTCAAAAATACCGACTGCTGCCTTCATCAAACGTCACGACACTGTGACAGTATCATCCTTAGGAAAGAAAAAGTTATTGTCTGCCGCAAACCTTGTAGTGCAAACCTGGTAGTGCGTCGGCCGTCGATAATCTGGCCAAGCGGTGAAACTCGTCGGCATTTATACATGTGCCATTGAAGATTCCAGCGTTATCGCTAGCGGCCGCGTAAGTTTCAGAACAAACTCTAGTGTTCGCATTGAGCGCGTAATCTCATCGGAAGGTCTAATCTTATCTAGATGGTTCCCAGTCATTCGGGCGCGGTTTGCGCAAGGCAGCTGTCACACATGTAATGGGGCGGTATCATAAAAATTGAAAGAAAGGAGCACGTGTGGCAATATTAACTAAAAGCTCAGGATCAATGAAGTTACTGGGAAGTGTGTCTATAGTAAATTACTGCTTATCACAGGCACACTCAGACAGCGTTTGATTCATTCGTGTGCCTTGCATAGCGTTGGATGTCTGCGTAATTTCCTGAGCTTTTTCGCAATACCGTGAAAGATTGTTTGATGACCATTTGCAGTAAAACGTTCCGGCAATCTTTATTGTTCAAGCCTGGTCGTTTATTCTATTGTTCCAGAGCCACAAAAGGCCTTGGACGGTAGCTCCTTCAACAAACAAGGTCAGAATGCATGCTGGGTTCTTTATACTTTTGTTTACAGGTGCAGCTGGCATTTCTGCGCGGATCATAAAGGCGCTGACTTAGAACTTCAAATGAAGAGTTTCGAAACCGGCCGGTACATTTTCCGTGGTTACACATTTGGTCAAACGGCGCAGCCATAGAGAACGGCAGCTTAGTAAAGTAAATATTCACCATGACTTAGTCCTTCGTGTAGGTTTTAAATTTTATGTTGAACATTAATGAACACAGACATGCGAATGACGACTGGATGAGCATGCTAGTCGCTTTTCTAACTCAAGTTTTTTTTCTTTACTGCTGCTGCAAAACATTCAGTAGCTGCAGACTCAAGATACTCTAGATCGTCGTTGAATTCGTCAGCAATTTCGTGGTGTCCATTTCTGACTTTTTAACAACAGTCTCCTACTTTCACATGAAAGTATTTTCTGCGTTATCAAGTAATCACATTCTGGTTTAATTATTGTTGGATTGCATCACTATGAGCAGGCAAGAAATGGCTCCATGTCATTCAACTCTTACTTCTCGTGTTGCACAACGCATTGCGAGCGCGATAGACACTATCTTAAGTTGGCATAGTTTTCATGACTGGCTGTGCAACACACACACGGACAAAGAATGAAATGGACACCACGGGCGCAAGCTCACAAGTGCTTTACTAGAAACGGCGAAATACACTTTTATCTTCCATTAACGCAGAAGAACCCTGCAGTGGTGAACTCGAATAACTGCGGAAAAATAATAAGATAAAAACTGGATTAAAGAAACCTACGTCTCGTAGACACAAACCGATCAAAAAACTGGTATCAATCTTGGGGCTGACGTCACACATCTGTAATGGGAACTCTACATGTGCTTCGCAAGTAAGCGAATTCCTTGTCTGGCATCGTGATAGACGCCCGACTCACACGATTCTCTTCCGTATTTATAATGTGGAACGCTTCAATAAATAACCCGGTTTAGTTTTTACCTGTCTATCGAAATAATGTTTGTGTCTGCAAAGGCAGTGATGTCCACTTCTTTCTTTGTCCGTGTGTGTGTTGCAGTCATTCATGAATCAGTGCCAACTCGAGCAACTGTCAGTTCGGCATAGTTTTCTTTCTGTTTTACTATTATTATTATAAGCTTGCTGACAACTTTTTGCGTGACTGGCGCTCATGGCGAGTTCTGCTAAAATATTTCTTGTTCGCCACGCCAAGTAGCGTATTTGTTGGGGGAACATGAACATGTTGGGGGAACAGACCAAGAACACTACAACCGTCAAGGAAAGACTAACGCTTATCCCTTCTTGAACTCGTCCGTCTTTTAAGCAGTTTTTTTTCTTTACGTTCCATAATGCACTGATTGCTCAAATTCAACTAAACGTTGTTGCTCGGTGGAAGCGGAGCGAAGTCGCCAGTTCGTTTCGTTGTTGCTTACGCAGCGCCATCTGTCGAAGATGGATGGAGCGATCGATTGCTCCAGGTTTCGAGCAGCGTTCACATGTGGCGCCCCAGCATCGCGAGCTTTGTTTCTTCCCGCTCGTCAAAGCTCCTCCTTCTCCTCCTCCTCCTGTGGGGCGGTGGCTTTTAAATCGTGCCATTCTCGCTCTTTTGAATGAAGCTCTAATTCTTGATCTGGCATGTAATAGCACCGTGATTTCTTGATGGATGCTAATAACTTTACGTCTGCAGTCACCTTCAGACTGTCTCTGTCGGAACTTTATTTTTCAGCTGTTTCAGCAGAGCTGTAAATGGCACACCTGCGCCGTCCGTCCGCGTGCGTTCACGAACGGAAGAAAACCACACGTGACCTCATCCAAGCGAGCGATAACGTCACGTATTGACATAATCACATTACGTCATCATGATGTCACAGATCGCCGCCAATATTTGTGCCGTCACGATGACGCCATATTGCAATGGACACCGTCGATCGGTCCCGTAGGTTGCGCAGAAAACTTGTGTGGAGTGGTGCACCATTCGTACGTGTTTCGCCGCGTCGTTCGAGTCTAGACGCGGTCGTGCATCGCAAGTATGGGTCGACTGCTCATTGTGAGAACGCTTGAAAAGCAGTGCGCTTATAAAGAACGCCGACGATAGCAGAAATCTGTGCGCCTGTCTGTTCCGCTGGTCATCTACCTTCATAGAGGTGAATGACTCGCATTTTCTATCACAATGAAGGAATGTTTGTAAGTTATACAGTGAGGCAATAGTTAATGCGACCTTTCTTAGGCCCCGAAGAGACGGCAAAGTGACCACACCGAAGGCACAGATTACAGTCAAGACGAGCCCCCCCAACCAATGACGAAGAACACTAAAGTTGATGAACATGTGTGGAGAAAGAATATGAGCGCCCACACTAATTTCACCCCACTTGAGAGCGGCTATCCTGACCGAAGCTTCAAGCGAAAGAGAACGCCTTGCGAAAGAAGAAGAAGAAGAACTTTATGAAGGGTTTGGGACAAGGGGTCATGAGCTCGATGGGTGGGGCCCCAAGTCCAGGGCTCCACTGGCTACTGCCGCCTGCCTGACGTGACCCAGGAGCGCAGCTTGTACCTCTGGGTCAGAGCTGGCGAGCTGTGCCTCCCATTGCTCGAAAGACTTCATTCTAGATACGTGAACAATGTCAGCAACGAGGCAGGGGCGGCCCGTTGGAACAAGAACAGTTGCCACGGGATTACTGACGGGAGACGTCTGCTCCAAGAAAGGAAGGAAGAGGAGAGAAAGGAAAGGCAGGGATGTTAACCAGTTTAGAAGGACCGGTATGCTACCCTACACTGGGGAAAAAGATGGGGGGAGTTTTAAAGACGCAGAAAGAGGGAGAGAGAGAGAGGGAAGAGCACGAACACACAAGGTCACACAGCTCACAGTCATGATGAGGTAATTAGTCTATAACCGCAAATGCAAGTGTGAAGCCTTCGAGAATTTGAGCACCACCTTCGTCGCTTTCACCCGCGGTGACCTCTCAGGACGACATTCCAGAATGGTTTCTGCCATCATCGGTCTGTGACCTACGCGAGCTAGAGCGACTGCGAGTGATTTTCTCTGCGCATTGTAGCGTGGACAGTCGCAGATGTGCTGCAATATCTCCTCGTCACCACAGTCGTCACAAAAAGGGTTGTCAGCCATTTGAATTCGAAAGGAGCATGACTTCGTGAAAGGCACTCTTAGCCATAAACGGCAAAGCAGAGTGGCATCATTTCGGCGTAGTCCAGTAGGTGTCGGAAGACGCAAATTGTTCGGTCAGTGGTGGTGCTGGTTGTGCAGTCTGTACTTGCTGTATCCTAAGTTGCGAAAAACATACAAGACTGTGTAAGGGCCAATGAGGCGGAATTGAAACTTGTCACACAAACCAGGGGTGCGAACGGGTGTAAAGAGCAGCAATTCATCGCCAGTGCTCAAAAACACGACGCGATCAGAGGCATCATAGGGGACTTTGCTGTCCTGTTCCTTTGCTTCAGTGTTGATGCGGGCGAGCTGCCGAGAATGAAGCAGACGAGAAACGTATTCTTCATGGAATGATGCAGATGGATTGGCAGGCGCAGAGAAAAAAAGAGATGTGAATGAAAAAAAAAGAGGGGCAATGGTCATAATACCTTTAAAATTCACTTTCGACTCTGCCGCGGTGACCCAATGGTTGCGGTGCTCGGCTGCTAACACGAAATACGTGAGTTCGATCCCCGCCGCGGTGGTCACATCTCTAAGAAGTTGAACTGCTAGAGACCCGTTTGCCGTCCCATGTCAACGCGCGTTAAAGAACCCTAGGTGCTCGAAATTACCCGGAAGCCCTCCACTACGACGTCTGTCATAGCCTTTGTCACTTTGGGACGTTTAATACCATAAATGAACCAACCATTTCTTCCAGTATAGTTAGTAATTAGCTTCACGAAGACGACTGCAAACTGCAGGAGGCAGAAAATATGACAGTCGGGAACGAGGTCTCATTGGTCATGAGTCACGACAATGGTCATAAGTTTCACGGCTCAGTCTTTGATATACGCGTCCGCTCAGCGAAGGAGAACTTACGCTGAGCGGGGCGAACTGCCGCTTAGCTGTTCACTCCATCTGTTCTCCCGCTTCCCCTCCTGTTTTATCATTCAACGCGGTCGGCCGCTCGACAGCCTCAACACGTCACCGTACCAACGTGAAGCACCACTTTCCATTTTATGACATGCGGGAGAAGCCGACCCGCAAAAAGTGTCGCCGTTTCCACGGCGTTTCTTTTCTTTCATCCATCGCTAAAGCACTCGCTGCATTTATGAATGAAGGAACCGCCGACACATATGTCGTAAGGCTGTGAATCTGCTATGCAAAAAGTATATGCGCATGTCGTAAGTTACCTTATCTCGCCTTATGCAGTCCTAACGGTCGTGCCAATAGGAAAAACCGCAGCGC
The DNA here is from genome assembly GCA_030522465.1 of Rhipicephalus appendiculatus. Classification (NCBI taxonomy): domain Eukaryota; kingdom Metazoa; phylum Arthropoda; class Arachnida; order Ixodida; family Ixodidae; genus Rhipicephalus; species Rhipicephalus appendiculatus. Next base: position 9,529,222 of record JALIZH010033007.1, on the reverse strand, counting down.
GTGCCCCTTTTGAGCTAGTTATGGGCAGCGCCGGCGTGGGTAATGGGTTTCCTCCGCAACCTTTCAATCCCATTTGCCTTTTCTCAGCGTTGACGTCAGACTGCTCGGAGTAGTTTGCGCCTATAGAGACACATACAGGCATGCACGCAGGCACGGAAGTACGCACCGACTAGCGCCCAAGAAGAGCAGAAACGATGGGAATATATGGCCCGGTGCGTTGAGTATTCCCGAAGGAGCGCTTCTTCCTCGCTACGCCGCATCTCATTTGTATGCCAACAGCCCGTTGTCGCGGCAGGCCAGGACCTCGTTCGAAGCCGGCCGCACAATACTTTGGGCAAGAACGGCCGATCATCGGACAATAACAAAGAGGCCAACGCAAAGCAAGCAAAGCAAGCCGCTCGAGCGATGTGTGTGCGTATGCAAAACTATTGGGAAGACTGAACAGCGGGGCAAAGAGTGGCCTGGGGTGGAGGGGGGGGGGGGAGGCAAGGAGCGACAGGCCTAGAGTTCTACAGGGTGCGACAACTTAATCTGCATATTCAATGCGTTCGATGCCGCGAGTTCGGTCGAAGGACAGGACGAAGAAAGACATCTGCGTTGCTCCTTGGGTTGACAGTGTGCCGGCTGCTGTTAGGGACTTTTCTGTCTTTCTTGTTCGTCCTTCTTCCGGAACGCTGCCGGAAGTCCTGGCAGAGTGCTTGGCGATCGAAGCGTTCTGTGGACATAACGAGCAACAGCGTAGACGAAGACAAAAGAAGAAAACAATGGAGAGGCGGGACTGCGGCGAGGAAACACTAATCTAAAAGAAGCAGCAAAATATATGGATGGAAAGTTTATTGACAGAATGTCTTTCTTGATGGAGCCAGAAGAAGGAAACAAAAGAAGAGAGCAAGATAGCGAGGGAGTTCCGCAAGTCGGAACTCTGCGCATGTGCATAACTTCGCCCTTAGCCGCCCTCTCCTCAATGCCTCAAGAACTTCGCTGTGTGAACAGAGACACGCAAAAGACGTGTAAAGAATTCGTCACTGTTAATTTTTGTTTTTTTCTTCTTTGTCTCGCGGGTACTCCGCAATTCTGCCAGGATTAACGCACTGCAGACCTTCATTGTGCGGTGATCTGGAAGTTCTAGTCCGTAGGGGCCTTGGAAACAGGAAGCGTGTGAACTCATCAGATCCTATCGTAACGACCCTGGCAAACACGCCATCAGTGGGGTCGAGGAAGTGGGAAGCTGCTGCACGTTTCGTGGTGGACACAGTTCACCCACAAGCGACCATCATAGTCATCATCACCATCATCATCATCAAAACAATCATCAGGCTGACTGCGCCCACTGCAGTGCAAAGGCCTCTCCTATGTTTAGCCAATCAACATAGTAATGTGCTTGTAGCGGCCACGTTATCACCGCAAAGATTAATCTCATCTACCTACTCTGCGTTTGACTCGCATGCTTGGCTTCTCTTGGAATCTAGTCCGTGACTACTATTGACCAGCGGTTAACTACACATGCCCTGCTTATCAGTATTTCGTCTGCATTTCGGCAAAGATGTCCTTAACACTCGTTTGTTCGCTGACCCTGTTCTGACCTCCTCTTGTCCCTTGAGATTACGCCTTTCATTCTTTTTTCCATGGCTTCCTGAGTCATCCTCAATTAAAGTTCAGCGCTCTACGTAAGCCTCCATGTTTCTTCTCCGTAAGTACCGGTAACATGCAGCTAAGACATCG
>JALIZH010033007.1:9482500-9525000 GCA_030522465.1 Rhipicephalus appendiculatus | reverse complement strand
TCAAAGAGGAAAGAAATTGCGATGAAAAGGCCAGGACGAAGCAGAAGGGAGAGGGGAGGGGGGGTAAAAGAAGAAAAAGACAGGCCCTTGGGGGGCTTTATTTGGCAGCCATACGGCGCCGCATAGTCGTCGCATACGGGCTTCATTTATCATCTCCGCCCTCCTGGGGGGCATTCTTATTCTTGGAATGCTTTTGAACGGGCTGTCGATGCGCGAATATTGAATCGCCCCCCAAGTATCGTCCTCTCGACTCTATGCACCGCTAAAGCCTCGTCCCTCCCCCGCATCTCCCTTTCCCTCTCTCTCCCACCATATACCATTATTTTTCTGACAGTTTTTCCTTTGTCATCTTGCCAGCCCATCGATGTCAAAGCATGAGGGAATGCGAAATAAGGGCACAAAGCTTTTTCCTCGCTCTAATAATAAGTCCCGCAGCGTGAAGGAAAAACGAAGGAAGTTGCGGAAAGGCTGTGGAAAAGACGGCACGAATGATTTTTCTTTTATTTCAGGAAAACTAAAAAAAAAAAGCAAGTCGAAGGTGGACGGCTGGGAGGCAGGGCTTTGGGGAAAGGGCAATGGGTTGAAAGGGGGCGAGGGTTTTTCAGACAAAAGCCTCCGGGGGTGTGCCTTAAGGTGAAGCCCTCTTGGCTTCTGCTCTGCGACGACGCTCTCTGGAATTCAAAATGTCCTGATCGTTATGCAAAAGGGGAACGCTAAGCAAGTCTGCTCCCGGAGGCTTTAAGAGGCTCCCCCCTCTGCTTGTTGCGTTTCCCTGTACTTCGCCCCCCCCCCCCCCCCCCAAGGTTGTTTTGCTTGCGTGTATGAGGAGCTGTAAACTCTTCATTATTCCGAGAGACTCCCCTGCCACCGTTAGAGAAGAGACGGGGCCCCGGCAGAACAGCTTGCGGGATTTGTGGTATGCGCGCGATGGATCCGGATGGGACAGGTGTTCAGCGGAGTAAGCTGCTCTGTTTAGTTCATCGCTCATTTCAGATCGACGCAGGAGTTTGTGCCTCCGGTGCCGTTTTCCTACTCTTTCGGGGCACTTTTTAATACCGAAAGAACTGGCTGTGCGTTGTCATTCGTGGTATGACGTTTGATTGGCATGGAGACTGAGATTGCAGCTCGTGGCTGTGTTGAAACTAAAATGTTAGAGGAGTTGGTTAGGCGTCTGCGAACGTGGAAGAGAATATTTTTTGCGACAAAGTGTTAATGGTTGTGTTAACGAAGAATGTATTGCCTGGTAAAGGTGCGCATGGAGGTAAACGATTACGATGACGCTAAGATGTGCGGTGTCTTTCACGCAAGGTATTCATATTAACCTCAACCTGTAAGCAGCCTCTTCCTACTGAACGTAGTCACACAAAACCTGTTGGTTGTACACACTAAAAAAAAATAAAAAATAAAAAAAATAGACAAGCTTCAGATTAAACATCGTTATTATAAACTTGTAAGCATTTCGTAGAATATTCATGAACAACTTGTGATGAGGCAAACGGGATGGGACTTATTGCCGGCTCAGATTACCAGGCCTACCCCCCACATGTAGAAAATACGTTAACCAAATTCAACTAACCAACATTACGGGCTGTGATACAGCTGCTTTCATGACGTTCCGTCGTTTCTTCGGGAAACTCTCATAAAATAACGAGTGCGCTTCGAAAGATGCCCAGCAGCAATTTGTTAAGACTACTATAAATGATCTCTTTGGCGTCGTGTTATGCTACAAACGAGAAATATCTTCCAGACAAGACTTTAAGTTTTCCTTGATGTATACTAAGTATGTGCAGCGCAAAGGAACGAAGACAAGTGAAAACACATAAACGACGTAGGCTGGCGTTGGCGTCGTTTATGTGTTTTCACTTGTCTTTGTTCTTTTGCGCTGCACATACTTAGTATATATCAAGACATATACCAACTAGCCCGCCAACGGATCCTTCTAGAACAAATTAAGTTTTCCATCGTAGGTTTCAGAAAACGGCATCTTAAGCAGGAGAGAGGAGCATAATTAGTGCGCCTAACCGCTCAGCCGATCAGCACAAACTAGTTAATATGCAAGGATCATTCAGTGCGCTGTGTTGCAATATGCGAAGGAACCGTTTTGGTGAGTGCAAGAGGAGTGCTGTTGATGACACAGAACTACAATATATTTGTGTTTTCATGCCTTCCCCTTCGTCCTTGCCTTACTTTCTTGGTTACAATACCGAATATGAACAGTTTGTCTCTCTATAGTAGATAGACATTTGTTCGGGCAGAATTCTTTAGCTGTATGCTGTAATTATTAACGATTCGATATTCTTCGATGTGTTCGCGGCCAACACAATTCCAAACGTAGAGAATGTCCATTTATTTACAGGCAGCGGGGAACGAAACGCGAGACCTCGTAAGTATCCCAGATGTTCGGAGAGCGTCCGCAGGCTTGATGTAATATTTTCGAGAGGAGATTTATGGACGCACAAAGTACACATTTGTGCGCCCTGTCCGCCAATGCGACAAAATATGTACTTTATCACGCTTCTACGTCTATTTGTCTAAAACATCCCGCCAACTCGCGCAACATTGTGAGAGACTGCATCGTCCATCCCTCCTGTCTCACTTGTTTGCTCTCTTTGCCATGTTTACCACTACCTAGCCAGCTTCGTATTGTGTAGTGCGTCCGCCACTTCTAGCCATATAGCGGAGGAGCTGAAAATTAGCGCTGTGCCCGCGGCACACTGACGACTGTACATACATCCAGAAGCCCTTTGTTTTGCCTTTTTTGTTTTGTTTTTTCCTACCTCACTCACTCGTCGCGCTTGCAAAACCCACACGACATCCTTGAACCGGAGGCTGCAGCTATATGCGGAAGGGTGGCTGGGTGGGCAGGGTTCCTCAATTAGCGTTGCTGCGCGGGACAAAGAAACGCTCTGGGACAACGCTCAAAATGCGGCGTGCACCGAGGGCTTTTTGTGTCCCTGCCAGTTTGCTGCTTGTCCCAGTTCGTAAAAGCGACGCCTGTCGCCGGCCCGGGCTGCGAATGTCGGACGCGTTGAGCGTAATTAAGACGCGTGGTGCCTCGGCCTTCCCTTTACTTAATTCCGGCCCGCTGAGTTCTCGCGTGGTCCTCTCGTGTCGAGCGCCTCCTGTTGTCGCATACGTTCTTGGTTCTCGTCACTGCTCGAATTTTTCACGCAGCCTCACACTCTGCTTATGGAAGGAGCCGGAAGTTTGGCCAAGCCTCTGCTTTCGTTACACTCGGCTCGAAAGCGCGATGTGTTTCTGCGATGTTTCGCCTCTACGTGTACAATGTAGGCACAATGTCTTTGTTCTATACTGACAAACTGACGTAGTCTACCACAATTCACATTATTGTTTTTTTTTTTTTGAGGAGGTGAGAGGAGGCCTTAGAAAATGCGAATAGATGGCATAATTACCACATTAGACCATCTAGAAGTCTTAACAAAGAAAAGAAGGAGGGAGGTGCGGACCGCGCAACAAGTTATGGAAGCAAACAATGACATGCGTAACGTTCAGTCGAAAAGAAAGACTTGCCAACAAAAGTCTAGGCGAATGAAATAATGTTAATATGTACAGCTGTCATTTTTATGAAAGGGAACACGCGAGCGCATGGCCCGTGCGCTCCGGCGGCTGCTTGCAGCGCGTTCAAGCGGGAGCGAGAGCAACCGCAACCTCTTTCGCGTCATCTCGTGGCGAGCAAAACAACCAGTCAATGATGATATGATAAGAGACCGGGCCTGGCCTCGTGCGTAATCGCCTTGAAGAGGGAGGGGGTTGAAATCTTGCCGCCGGTTCCATATCATCATTGACTGGTTGTTTTGCTCGCCACGAGATGACGCGAAAGAGGTTGCGGTTGCTCTCGCTCCCGCTTGAACGCGCTGCAAGCAGCCGCCGGAGCGCACGGGCCATGCGCTCGCGTGTTCCCTTTCATAAAAATGACAGCTGTACATACGAATACAAGTGGTCTATTGTACACAAAATAACTTGAGTTCCGCTACAGCAGTAGCTAATTGCAAGCGATCCCCGCATGCACTTAATGCTTTGCGGTTCCGCCGGTGTTTCCAGCCTCTTGACTTGGTCTGAGTGCGTAGGCACTTTTGAAAGCTCACCTGCCCAGTTCACCTCCATTACTAATATATCGCGGACACCATCCTCACCTCCTAAGCATACATCATTGCGTACTTCATGTTTCCGAACTGGCTGCAAGGCAGCGTGAGGTCGCGTTTCAATTTATGATAATTGCGCAAGGCTCCATGCATGTATGTATGCCTGTAGATACATACATACATACATACATACATACATACATACATACATACATACATACATACATACATACATACATACATACATACATACATACATACATACATACATACATACATACATACATACATACATACATACATACATACATACATACATACATACATACATACATACATACATACATACATACATACATACATACATACATACATACATACATACATACATACATACATACATACATACATACATACATACATACATATAAGCTAAGCGCTAATCTATGAACATAGACGAAGAACCAACGCCTTAAAGCGGGTCGCGGCGCGTGCGGCGTCTCCTCGTGCGATTCCGAAGCCCCGTGGCTCGTTCGCCTTAAGTATCGACTCATCCTTCAAGTTCATGCATGCATGCTCGGAGGCGGGCCGAAACAGGCACCGCGTGCCGTAATGTATAGCGAGGGACGAGACAACCGCGCGCTGCTCGCGTCAGCACCTCCTAGAGGAGATGGCGAGCCGCCTGCGCTACTGCTGACTCGTCGTGAACCGCCGCCGACTCCCTACTTTTTTTTTCTCCACGCTCGGCCATTAGTATCTGCGTTGGTGGATCAAAACGCACGAGCAGCACGGTCGGCACAACTGGTATAATCGTGGGGAAGGGGACTCCTCCCTGCGGCTTCGTTATGTCAGACTTTTCCAGTAGCGAGGAAGGTAGGTGTGTAGGAGAGGAGGAATGCCCTCCCCTCTCCTTCTCTCCCACTCGTTCCTTCTCTCCCTCGATTCGCGCAGTAGGGAGGAGAGTAGAGAAGCATCGTCCGTAGGCGTGCGAGGGGATGCGAGGCGGTGTAAAAGGGGTGTTGTAGTATAAAGCGCGGGAGGGCGAGTGGTGGCGGCGGCGGCGGCGGGCGTGCTCGTTCAATTAACGCTAATGCGCCGGCGCAGGGCCTCGTTAAAGACACGCGCTCGAGTCCGCGTTGCCTTTATCACGAACACGCAGAAGGCTCGGCGGCGTCCTGCCTTTTTCGTCGACAGTGGTATATGGACCCAGGGCCCGAAGAAGCTTCGCTCCGGGAACGTGCTTCCGGCGACGCTACTCGACGCTACAGTAGACAGAGTCTCTACAGAGGCTCGTGTCGCGTTTGTCGCGCTGTCGTCGCCTTTTGAAGAAGTGCGCGAGGAGTTTGTGGAGGGGGGGGGGGGGGGAGCGTGGCGAGAGAACGACGCTTCGACAACGACGAGTCGTCGCAATTGCCGAACGACGTCTCGTAGAGAACATTGTTAAGACAGTGCGGCGCATCGATAAATCAAGACACGACGGCAATGAGTACGCAGGAGCAAGTGACGATACCGGCGTTACGTCCCGAGCGCGTGCTTGTCGACGGGGGTTGTACTTAATGCGTCGGCGGGTTGAAAAAGGCGTCGCGAGCCGATGTAAAAAGGCTGCAGAACGTGGTTCACGGTACAATGTAGCAAAACCGGGAGTTGATTGACTTCACACACGATAAATTATTTCACAGAATTGTAGCTTCCATGAATCTCGACAGACTTTGATTCCTTTGCTTCTTTTAAATATTCTCATGCTTTGTGGAACATGAATATTTGTTAAGCCACTTATATTTATGTTTATGACTTCGTAAAACCTTAATTCTTTCGTTAAATTGAGGATTGCGTTCACATGTATCCTATAACGCACAATTTTTGTTTGTTTATTTTTTTCCGGTGTGTATTTCTTCTAAATAAACGCGCAGTCTTCTCCCCACGGCGCAGCGCCACAGTGCTATGCTGCAATACGCATGAATTTAACCCTTACGGGAAGTAACAAATGTCGTAAGTGAGCACGCTTTCATGCTTTTGTGTGTTCGAACTGCTTCCTTCCTTTATCACCGTCACTAGACAGATCAACCCTTTGCTGTCGCAATAGAAGTCACAAACTAACGCGTGTATATATATATATATATATATATATATATATATATATATATATATATATATATATATATATATATATATATATATATATATATATATATATATATATATATGTTGTACGTAACAAAGCATTCAGGAGTGGTGTCTTCAATTCTAGGTGTGATTATCCTCTGAAGCGATTTTCAAGCCCCAACAATTGTATTGCAGATATTCTATTATTATTTTTGTTGCTGTAATTACTGCTATATTTTATAGCTTAGTTTTTGCTGTAGTTATTATATAACACTGCTTCAGTGATATGACATTTTCTTGTCATTTGCCTATGCATTTTTAATGCATGCAGTTCTTCATCATGCGTCACTCTACAGTCTTCCGACTATGGAACTTAGTCTGTAAAACATCTCCTTCATTCTACGTATCGTTACTTCGTCAACAATAAACTCGACACTTCAAACTCTTCTCGGAGAATGACAAGATAAAACATACAACTTCGAAGTACCCTTACGTTCTCTGGTGTTAGGTGCATAGTCTTATTTTTTGAACGTTCACCCATTAACCAATGAATTTGGAAAAGCGCTCTGTTCAATAGGCCAGATATCTCGTAGCGACGCTATTGTATAGACACCAACAATCACGCCTGGGCAGTCCGCAACTACAATAGCGGAGGCGTGGTTGACTGCATTCTAATTAGCTTGCATCCGTCTCGCGATGCGCACGCTCTTTTGTATCGATCTCGCAAACCATGGCCTTTGAAGCAAGCTCAACGGGGACATATGTCAGTCCTTTTCTAGAAGCGCTCACAATGCACTTTAAAAGCCCGTACGCGAACACGGCGCATATGTAAACTATACGACCTGTCCTTTGTGCGCACTCTCGTCGCACTCTTCGTAACGGTATTTGTTCGCTCCTTTTATGGGCATTACCTGGCACTCGAGCGGGGGACCTTCTCACTGCATACGCGCATGGAAAAGGAAGCATTGCGAAAGGGGAGGCCCTTAGGCGCAGGCGCCGCTCGCTCACCTGCATTGGGAAACATCGAAGGCCGATGTCCTTTAGCCGCTGGCGAGGCGCGCGCGCTTCCTCCGCGAAACGCATTAATGGTAGCCGGCAGAGGCTTGCGCAAGTCTTTCGTCTCCCTTTTCAGTTGGGGAGTTTTGTTTGCTCGAGGAACGAGAAGGCCTCGGGGGGTCAGCGAGACGCGGACTAGATAAAAGGGGTGGCGAAGAATACGCTCCGTGGACCGTGCAGAGAACCCTAAGGTCTAAGCAAAATGTTGCGTCAGGTTGCGTCTGTTGCAGAGACCGAATGTTGATGGCGCGCTGGCTGTCACGTTGAGCTCGAGATGGTGCATTTGATGCTGTTGATTAGGATGATGGTGCTGGTGGTGGGAACAGTGGCTACTGGCATAGTCAGGGGGAGGAAATAGGGCTTCAGCCCCCCCCCCCCCCCAAAAAAAAAACATTTTTTTCAATTTTGCATGTGTATACAGACAGCTGCACAAACATACATAAAGAGGGGGTGGGAACCCCGTTCCCCGAAAATATTTTGGCTACGCTACTTTTTGTGATGCTGATAGTGGGGTGGGATGGGGGGGGGGGGGGGAGGGGAGGGGATGATGATGATCATGAGGATGGCATGGTGTGGTGAGAATTACGACGACGATGATAGCAGATATAATGACGATTATCTGTTTTAGCATCGAAGCTGTTTAAGCCAGCCGTAAAATGTCGACCCTGCCGCAAAAATATCGTCATCAGGAACGGGCATGTGACACAGATTTTGGGGCGAATCCCACCAATCACCGCTACGGCGTGGCCTGTAATAACCCTGATGGGTGAGAGAACGAGTACAGAGAGAGAGAGAGAAAAAAAAAGAGACAGAGAAACAAGTAAAGAGACAGAAAGAAAGATATAAAGAAAGAGAAAGAAAGAAGTTCTTGCCAGAAAAAAAAATTGCCAGAAAAAGAGAAAAATTAAGGCAGCTTCGCACTACTGGTGCCAAGCCTGGAAGAAGTACGGAGCTGGGCAGCCTTCTTTGTTTCTCTTCGGTTTTCTCTTTTCTTTTTTTCGCTCTCTTTCTTTTGTTTTCTCTTTTCCAGTTTTTGTCTTTTTTTTCTCTCTTTGTTTGTATTTCTTTCCATTTTTCTTCTTCTTTTTTTTCCCTTCATTTCTCTCTCTTTCTATTTCTCGCTTGCGTCCTTTTTTTGTCTATTTTTATACGTGATTTTGCCTGCGTTACGCCAAGCGACGACAGCATAGGACAGCACACGACAGCCCGGGCCCTTGAAGTGCTCCGCACCTAAATGACAGAAAAAAAATAGGAAGTAAGAATGCCACGTACACCAACGTAGAAATCGCGCGCAACCTCCACTCTACAGAGCAAAACCTGGCTGTGTCCAGAGAGTCGAGGGGCATCCTAAGAAAGGGCGTACACCCGAGGAGGAAGCCGCGCATCTGGATATTAATATCTGGGGTTTAACGTCCCAAAACCACGATATGATTATGAGAGACGCCGTAGTGGAGGGCTCCGGAAATTTTGACCATCTGGTGTTCTTTAACGTGCACTGACATCGCACAGTACACGGGCCTCTAGCATTTCGCCTCCATCGAAATGCGACCGTCGTGGCTGGGATCGAACCCGCGACCTTCGGGTCAGCAGCCGAGCACCGTAACCGCTACACAGCCGCGCATCTCGAAGCTAGACGTGTCGATCGACGGAGAGTACAAGCGGCGACGGGCCCGTGCTTCGCTGTGCCAAGCTTTTGCGCGTCTTAGAGCAAACATTAGATTTTTTATTGCGATAGAAATTATATGGACAGTCTCGACGGGTTTTCGCCGTCGCCGTTGCTGTCGCCGCCGCCGTCATGTCGCGTATGTAGTCCAAATTGATAAGAGGCCCCCTGCGCATCGTACGGTAATAGCGCGCGAGCGGGAGAGCGATGAACGCGGCTGAAGCGGAGATCATACGAGCCGGCCCATCTCCGTCGCTCCGAGGCGCATGCGATAAGATCCCCCCAACTGTTCGACCGACCGGCCCCACCCGTCGTTCTCGAGCGTGAAAAGAAGACGCGAGGAGGGGGGGGGGGGGGTTCCCTCGAGCGACCTTCGATTTTACAGCGCGGTCGTCGCTAGCGCGCGCGTTATCTCCCTATCTCGGCAGCCGACAGTGCCTGCCGGTATACCCTTCTACGTGCTGCGCTCTCAACGCGAAAATGTGGTGTGAAGAGTGTCCTGGAGCGGCCGTATTCTTAAACCAGCGTTTTCTTGAGTTGCGTGAAATCGGATCCAAAAAATTTAGCTGCCAGCCTCACTTCGTATAACATTACAATTTGTTGCTATCGCATTCATTGCTTCGCCCTTGTGGTGAAACTGTGACTTTTTTATTGTCATACTTTTTGAAATGATTGACGATAACTCGTCAACTGTAGCTGCCTGACCTAATAAACGTTTGCATCTGATAGATTTTGCTCTTTATCTCTTTCTTTTGCATTCCTTAAAACATTTATCTTTATGAGGCAGGCTCACCTACGCCTGTAGCAATCGCTGTGGTGTCTTAGCGGCTGTGGCGTAGCTTTGCTGAGCAAGAGGGCGCGTGTTCGATTCCCGACTATATTATCTGGAGTTCCACACTGCGGCACGCCTGATAATCATATCCTATACTTATGGCGCGTCAAATCACAAAACTTAGTTTTTAGTGACTGTAGCAACGTCCGCTGCATCAATGTCTTTTGCAGCAATATGTTTAAAGTTTCCTGTTTGCGTTAATGACTTACCAGTAGACGTTTTTTGCCGGATATTGTGTTTGCGGAAGGTAGAAAGTAAAATATATCGCCAGAACTGGGAAGAGATAAAAAAAAAAACATGGAAATATAAGCTACCGAATCTAGCTTCGTGTGAGGTCACCCTGTGAGTCTTCTTTTTTTTTTTTTTCTGCACTACACAGCAATGTCCCGCGTCTTGAAATGGAGCGACACGTTCTGAATGCGGTCACGCCAACCAAGGCCGGTATTCTTTAATAATAATATCTGGGGTTTAACGTCCCAAAACCACGATATGATTATGAGAGACGCCGTAGTGGAGGGCTCCGGAAATTTCGACCATCTGGTGTTCTTTAACGTGCACTGACATCGCACAGTACACGGGCCTCTGCCATTTCGCCTCCATCGAAATGCGACCGCCGCGGCCGGGATCGAACCCGCGGCCTTCGGGTTAGCAGCCGAGCACCCTAACCGCTATTCTTTAGCGATGCCTTTTCCGATGCTAGTGCCTTTTCGCGCTGTTCGCGCATGGTCATTGGTCAGAGCGGCGACGCGAACACCTTAACGAGATCGGGTGGCCGAGAGTGGTGGATGATAGGACTATCATGAAATCTAGCGTCGAGCATCGCCACAAAATGCCGGCCCAATATGAACGAAGCCGTAATCCGGGAGTCGAGAATAGAGCACTGTTGAAATTTGGGCTTGTTGGTAGTACATACTGAAGTCGAGAAAAATTGCGCTGAATGAACGGGGACACAAGAAGAAGACACACAACACAGGCGCTAACTTCAAACATAATGTTTTATTGCCACACTCGACTACTTATATCGCTCAAGAAAACCACATGACATATAATGCGCACAAAACTAATTTCTTAGGAACGACAGTTCTTTATCACTGAGGTTAATCGACGTAATGTTGGAAGTTAGCGCCGTGTTGTAATCTTCTTCTTGTGTCCCCGTTCATTCAGCGCTATTTTTCTAATCTTCGAGAATAGAGCTTCCGAAGAGAACTAAAAGATGACATCCAGCCTAAATGTAGTTAGACTCTGTAATCTTATAGAGCCTAGCTACGTTCGGCTTCCCTTGAAAAAGCCGCGTGTGGCTTTCTTCTAAAGTAATGTCGTTTCGCAACAGTCGTCGCGCGAGTCAGCCATGAGAACAAGAACTTGAACGTAATGTCGGGCGGGATCTTGCAACTTGACGCTGGTTTAGAGCGGAAATTTATAGACTAATTCGCTGGTGGTTGGCCACATGTCTTGATAAATACTTAGCATGTGCAGTGCAAAGAAACGATGACAAAGGGGAAAACACATAAAACGAAATAAATTGGCGATGTGTTTTCCCTATGTCTCCGTTCCTTTGCGCTGCACATGCTAAGTATGTATCAGGAAATAAATTGGATGAGAAGGCCCTCGAGAATTTCATCTGCGCTCGCAAAAAAAAAAAAATGTATTTCGAAAGCGGGAGCTCCAAAGGACGTGCACTTTCGGGTAAGATATTCGCGATTTCGTTCAAAGCGAAACACTAATAGATCCATATGCTTTCCGGTGAATGTGATGGTGCTTACGCTTTCACGCACGCCTCGACCACCGCTTCGTAAGGGTCCAATAACTGCTGGAAACAGAGTGGACGGCGGCGCTTGCATAATATTCCCGCGCGCGAGGTTATTACGGAGAAACTCCTGGTTTTCATCGTTATTCGAACAACGAAACGATCCGCGGCTGCAAAGAAAAGATCCCGAATTGTGTGCCAACTTTTTTTTTCTTTTTCTTTTTTTTTTTGCGTCTTTCACTTCCAAACGAGAGCTCTTCTTCGTGCCACGATAGAGTGGGCACCTCCCGTGGCGGAAACATAAATAAAATATGCGTCTAATAGGGCGAGTGATTAATTGTTCCAGAGTTCTCTCTGATGATCTGCTCGTATCGTGCTAATGCACTGCGGCGTCATTTGTAAGCGCGCCACTGTGCGAGAGCCTGAAATTGTTCGCTGCTCCACCGTGGCTCCATTAATGGCAAACGACGTGTATAAAAGATGTGTACCCTACGGGGAGGGGGGGGGGGGGGGAGGATAATAAAATAAAACAACGCGAAATTGAAAGCAGAGACAAGCGACTGATGTGTGTACGGGTTCTTTTAATTGTTTCCCGATAATTGCTTTTCGCCTCAACAACGGTGCCTCAGGGAGGAAAAGCAAAACAACGCAGTTTTTTGTTTCGTTGTTTTGCGCCGCGAAAAGGAAGAGACAGCGAAAACGTAGGCTCGAAATGACAAAATAACGCTGCGAGGCGAAAACTTCCTGTGGTTGTTTGTGTTTCCAAACATCACTTTTCTATGCGGGCTAATTTCCGGGAGGAAACACGTGCGCGCATAGAGCGCGATGCTTGTAATAATGAGAAACTGAAAACGCTTGCCCGCATGGTTGATGGCCTCGCATTCCACTCCAGGTGTTGTGTGAAAGGTATGATGCACACGTTCATCACACGAAAGCAAATGAGCACATGCACATATGGGCATACACGCGCTCTCTCTTTATGTTGACAACATAAAGGGATGGTGCGCGGGTACGACTCCAGTTAATCTTTGTTTCCTCTGCGGTTAACTCCTTTCCCATATGGTGTTATAAAAAAAAGTTGGGGGTAACTCTATATTCGTAAGCTTATTGGATATACGAAACACGCGCTGTAAGTACATAACATAGTCATTCCGTACAAGTACAACAGACAATTATAGGGCGTCTACTCTACATAATAGAATACTGAACAACGCAATATTTCTTGGAACCTCTCGAAACAACACGAGGAAGTAGACAGTGAAATATCTTTAACTCTAATGTCCAGCGTGACAGTAGAAGATAAAACTAAAAATAAAAATAACAAAATTGTCGTCAGGTGTATGTACAGGTCAACGCCGATCGCCGATAAATGCCACTTGATCAAGATTACTTTTCTTCTTTTTTCATCTCTGGCGGCCAGTATTATTTCGTGCCCTTCATTGTAGGGCCACGTTCTGCGAAGCTTATCGAGCAGTTTTATTAAGGCTTCTTATGATAATGCGAGCGGAGATGAGATCAAACAGTGAGGTTAATTGGAGAACTGTAGCAGTCTTAATGTAGTGCTGGCTTCGAAAAATGCCTTCCCGGGAAGTATATTGAATGAATTAGAAGAAAACAAGCGTACCGGCAGCTTTTACATGGGAGAAAAAAAAACAGTAAGACATAATTTATTTAAATTTCACAACATGGGAAGGCAGGCGACGTTAGAGCCTGCTATCCCAACATCACGAAATTAATGTCGAAGCAACAAAGAAACAATGAAAAAAAAAGAAAAGCCAGATAAAGAACTAATGAATAGACTATATGCACATACAATCACCATTTGTGTCACCTATCATTAAAAACGCGAGTCCATTTCGCTGTTCTTCGTACGGGTGTACGCGATATGGAAATTAACAACTGTCCAATCTTTGACCAAAGTGGAGGACTGTATTTTTTAAGCTTCTCATCTGTGAGAACATTTGAAACGTGTCGTTTGAAACCACTCTGCGCCGAATTACAGAGAGCTGCTGCAAAGCACCAGTACGTAGTCTGCAGGGCGTGCGAAAAGTTAGCCGTACTTGCCATTCCACGTCCTTACGCCCCGTCAGTTTTCATTGCCTGTTTTATAACTTCTCGTCTTTCAAACTCGGTCCTTCTTTTAAGTCCTCTGGGGCATACCCGCCAATAAAGAAACGGCATTGTTATTTTATCCTTAGCACTAAGGTCACACTTCGCCACGAAGCGTAAAGCTTTCTCTTGAGAACCGTCCACGAGTGCCTCTGAAGTGGGAGTTGAACTTATTGTGAACGAAAGGAAAAATTGTAAAACTTCCACGCAGGCATTGTCCGCCTACGTGGCGGCTGACATGAACTCCTTTTACGACATCGGTACTTGAATTCGTAACTTTGGCGGTGGCGAGGCCGCTACATGAAAAACCACGCTCCCGAAACCGGCGCGCGTGTTTCGGCCGCGCTCTTTTGTTTGCTGTTACCGATGTGCGCACAGAACCGGCGGGCATACCAAGTAAGCGCGGAGGGGGGGCGGCAAAGCAATGTGCGTGGCGGCGACTGGTGTGTGGCGCTGAAGGGAAGTCCAATCAGGATGCCTTGGCGACGAATCTCTGGTGGCCAGAGAAGCGAGCTTCCGTTGTCGCGTCTCCTCGCGTGTTCCTAACCTCGCGTGCGCCTGATGTGACGAGCAGCACCTCTGAGGAGAAAAGGGGGGCCGGCTTGAAGGAAACTTGGTGGCCGAGGGAAAGTGCGGGGCGGAGCTCTCGTGAACGTGCTCCGCTTTCCTAAGGGGCTCCGCTGTTGCCTTCGCGGTAGCCTCTGTTCCCCCCCCTTCCCTCCGCGCGAACTGCAACGGCGTTTCGTGATCTTTCATAGTTGTTTTTCTTTTTTGTCCGTTCCAGCCTTCCCCGCCGTAGCGCCGAAGATAATCTCTTACCCCCCACCGCGAGCCAGTCGTGGCTACGCCGTTTTCTTCCTCCGATCTTCTCCTCGTGCTCTTTTTTTTCCTCTCCAGCATCTCTTCCAGACATCGATCCACACGCGGTCTCGTCTACTCTCTCTCCAGCATCAGTGTTCCCGCCTCCTCACAGCCCGCAGCGCCCCCTGGCCCGCGCTCGCTCGCGGGTGCGTGCCTGCGCGCGCCAAGATAGCGGTGGTTTTGATCGCGGCTGTCACGCTACATTGTGTTCTAACATTAGGCCGGACAGCCCGGCAGGGCCAAAGTGCCTCCGACGGTCTGCTATTCGCGGCCACTGAATAAGCTAGCCGCGCAGTGAAAGAGCCGAGAAACCATTTAAAATCGGGATAAAGGGGGGGGTGGGGACTATTTTCTCGTCGCGGAGTATTCCGTGCGCGAGGCGGTCCAGGCGGCCACCCTTCTCCCGCGCATGCGCTGAGCGGTGGCGCTTCGGATGCAATGAGCGGAGAGATCCCGGTGCTCCGTGGAGGCGAGCGGGAAAGCATGCTTCGCGCTCCGGCTGGCAATGGTGGTCGGGTCCGGGCTCAGTGCTGCCGCATTCCGCTGAGAGAGCAGTAGCAGGTGTTGGAGCACCGCAGGCCTGCCCCTTCTCCGTGGTCGCGACTCGTGGACGTTGAAGACAAGTCTTCGTCGTACCGCGTCATGAACGTCGCGTCGTCTGCTGGCACCACGCATCGCACTCGTGCTTCGTCCAAGCCGGTCGTCTCGCACTGAAGACGGGCAGCGTGCGGCAGTCGAACAACTTACATGTGCTTCTCGTTGCGCGCTTAGTTGGACAACCGTTTTACACGCGGTGCTTTTCTTTTTTCGTGTCTCCCGTGGCGCGTAACATTCGGTGAGCTTCCGTCGCTGCTGACTGACATAAGTGACGTGAGAACCATGCTTCGAAGCGGCGAGCACCTGTCCAGCGCGTTCTTCAGACTCGGTGCAACAGTCCTGACTCTTCTACTGGGCGCCACACGCTGTAAGTGCACGCACGACACTGCATTTGCGCACCGCGATTAGTTAGTTTTCGTCGACGCATTGCGAGGTTCTAGATCTATCTCGTCTATTCGCCGATATCAGGGCGTGATTCAGCGCAAAGCGTACCACGCGCAACTTGTCTCATTCATAATCAGTCAGCATTTGGCTATTCACGCATCGCACACTGTCCGCCGAGCGCTGTCAACTTTCTGAATGCTTGGAAACACTGCATCCGGCACGCGGTATTCTAGGTGTCAAGTCAGCCGTTTCGCGGGCAAAGTTCTTACCGCGATGCATTAACTGAAGTAATGGCACCGCAGCCCGCGTTATCTCGACTCTCATATCTTTAAATTTATAGTCGGCTACTTCTTTACAGATGCTTGCCTTCCCAACAAGTAAGAGCGAGCTTGTGGTATCACTAAGATTTTCTGGAAGTTAGCGTATAGTGGATGCTGCTATAGCCATGCATTTCAGGTCGACAGATTGCGTATCACTTCTGCTGGTTCATACTCAGGCACTTCCTGAGTGTTGACACCCTGCGCGGTAGTCTGGCTGGTTATGGTGTTTGACTGTCGACCCGAAAGTCGCGGAATCGAAGTCCCAGCCACGGCGGCCGCATTTCGAGTGAAGCAATATGCTAGAGGCCCGTGTGCTTAGATTTAGGCCCACATTAAAGTACCCCAGGTGATCGAAATTTTCGGAGCCCTCCACTACGGTGTCTCTCATATTCAATCACGGTGTTGGGAAGTATTGACTCTCATATCTCTCATATCAAGCTAGGAACATAATGAATACTGCTACAGCCATGCATTTCAGGCGCACAGTTTACATATCACTTTTACTGATCCATACTCAGGTATCTCAAGATTACTGTCATACCACCCTATTGCAAAAACTTCAACGCACCGGAGTGCAGGCAATTCGTGGTGTTTGGTGCTACGCCGCAACCTCGTGGGAAACTCGTACGACAGGTTCTATACGAAGGGTTATTTTCTTCGCTTGTGCTTCGCAACGCAGACAATACGCATTGACAGCGGCACTACAATGAGCCTGGTACACAAACAGTTTTTCCGAGAAACACCAGGTCTCACGTTCGCCAAAGAAAAGATTCTTAAAAAGAATTTATTCGCAAGCGAAAATTTCACACAGCTTCGATGCTAGCGAAAGCGGCCGTCCAGGGTCGGAGAACACTTGCGAACAAAAAAAAAAAGAAAATGTTTGTGAGTTCGTTCGACCTCCTTGGCTGATTTGGAAAAGGGCCTCACAAAATAGAGGAATGTTTTCACAGCTCGCGACGCATCAAGAGGGCGCGCGAACCTCAGAGAAGCTAAGTAGTGGTTCCGCGGTAATTGAGTTTTCCAGGGTGTTGTGCCTAAGCGCGTGCGCGAACACAGCCTGTTTTGCATACTGGAAAAGATCGCAGCTGGAATGCTTGAATGCTCAACCCTGCTGGCATTCAGAGGGAAAACTATTTCCTTAAGTCGCGCGGGAACACGTTGAAGGCTCCAAATAAAATAAAGCTAAAGCAGCGGAGTGCATTTTACGCTGGCATGGCTTAAGTACACAACTTTGTCCTCGTAAACTCTCGCCCCTACTTGAACTGTGAATTTCGCACAACCCTGTTTTCTTATGTCACTCACTCGTTTCAAGCGAGCTCTTATTCGGGACTTTGAGCGTGTGGTCCACCTAAGTCATCCGAAGCGAACCGAGAAAGTGTATTTAAGACACAATCGAAATCAATAGGCAAACCGCTGAGGTGGTGTAAACAACAGTTGGTCGTTTTCTGTATTTAATCGCTCACGAGCGATCGTGAACTTTGCTTTTGTTAATCCAAACCTTGAAGCATCCTACCGCAATTGAACAGAGTATAACCTCAACTGCAAACTCTTTAAGTTGTCCCCAGAAAATGAATTAAACGTACAAGAGAAAAACTTGGAGGACACTCGAGCTTCGCCTTCAAGAGTTGAACGCGATAGCGTAATCGGGCCCCGAGCTCATCGCCTTAGCTGCTGGCCTGGCTTCTGTCATGCCTGTACATCTGGCAGCAAATCTCATGTTTCTCCTATCAATCGACTTCAAGATGGCCTTACATTGAGCTTGTTGACATAACTTTATTACAGAAAATAAGTTCTAAATATAAAATAAACGAAAAAGAATACCCAACACGCCCTGTGTGTTTTCTTTCACGTCCCGTTATTTTCGTGCTATGTCCTGTAATGAGAAAAAAAATGAAAGCGCGCGCGGACGGGCAAAAAAACAATGGACTAGTAGTGTTGTGGTAAGCCGAATTATGCAGCTTTAGTAATCCAGCGGCCTCGGGTAACCACTTACTAATGCTCTCCTAACTCATAGCTTTGCCGTTAGCGTAACGCATCCAGCTCCTCGTTAGTGCGTTCCATTCTCCGTATGTCATCAGGAGTAATCTGTGCTAGGCGCATGGCAAGTAGGCGCAACAATTTAAACAGATATATGCGGTTGCCTGAACACTCTTGCAACTATGCGTATCGGTTCGATTATATGTCGGTGTACGCAGGCGCAGGCTTGAAAGAAAACAAATAAAGAAGAAGTCATTTTCTGATTTCACAGCCACTGAGCCCTGATGACCTTAATTTGACGCCATGTTTGTAAATCTGAAAGACTTTGCGCCACTGGCTCAATTTTTTTTGTTTGTGGTCTTCTGAGGTCGTAACCTATCAGAAAAACGCGCGCAAAAACATTCTCCGACCAAAATAAAAATTCCAAGGCTGAAAGGGTTAAACATATATATATGTGGTTGCCTGAATAATCTTGCAACTGTGCGTATCGGTTCGATTATAAGATGAAGGCTGGGATTTAAGGGGGAAAGCATAATATCATTCTGGGGCACACCGTGGTGGAGGACTCCGGCTGGTTTATTTTGACCACGTGAGGTTCTTTAACGCGTACCTAGATCTCAATAGAGGGGTGTTGATTAAACAAGTACTTTATTTTGCAAGCAAGTTGGTTGATTTTGAACTTGTAAATGTACTGCGCAACACAACCAACAGAAGCTGCAGAAAAAAAAGGACTAGAAGCGCTGTGTAATAAATGATAATATGTGGGGTTTTACGTCCCAAAACCAAGATATGATTATGAGGGACGCCGTAGTGGAGGGCTCCGGAAATTTCGACCATCTGGTGTTCTTTAACCTGCACTGACATTTCACAGTACACGCGCCTCTACCATTTCGCCTCCACCGAAATGCGACCGCCGTGCCCGTGATCGAACCCGCAACCTTCGGGTCAGCAGCCGAGCACCCTAGCCACTGATCCACCGAGGCGGACAGTAGCGCTGCGTAACCTGTCCTTATATAAGAACGAAAGAAAGGGGAACTCAATGGCTCGTTTTTTTTTTTTTTTTTCATTAGACACAACCTTGATGAAAACCAACAGGCAATGAAGACAAAGAAAGTATAAGGGACGTTATTTCTGGTATTTTAACTCTATTGTGGTAACCATTATATAAATGTGAAGAAATTAAAGTGGACGAAAAGACAGCTTGCCAAGACAACGAGTGGCGCTGACTACCACTCCCTGCTTTACATGCACAGAAATATCCTATAAAGTGGGTTGGGAGGACGACTGCCGCTGTAGCTCAACTTGGTAGAGCCTCGGCCACGTTATACGAAGGTCGCGGGTTCGGTCCCTACCGGCGGCAAGATGTCTTTTCGTCCACTTTAGTTTCATCGTGTGTATATCATAACTACTGCAATACAGTTCAAATTACCACAGATAACACTCCCTATACATTCCTCGCTTCGCAGTCTGTTGGTTTTCATTAAGGATCTGTTCTTAGACATAAGCCTACAGGTGGTCACGAAAAATAAAACAGTCGGTAGCCTGCGCTCTATCCTGTCGTGTCCTTCCTTTTCCTGCACCTTTCGGTGATGGTATTAATGATAACTAACAGACAGTAATGCCAAGTAAAGTATAGGGGATGTTATTTGTAGTAAATGTATTTACATTTACTACAAATAACATTTCCTATACTTTACTTGGCATTATTGTCTGTTAGTTATCATTAATATTGTGTCTAACAAAAGAAAAACGAGCCCTTAAAATTTCCACTTCTTTACCTTCGGTGATGGTGTCGCTCAGTACATTTACAACAAGGCCCCCCGTACGGGAGCCGAAACGTCTGTTATTTTTCAAAGTTTTTTTGGTCGGCAGCTTCCTTTTACCTTTGGCCAGCTTTTTGACCACATTTACAAGATTTTCTTTTTTAATTTCAACTCAATCGAATTGCTGCCGCTATCACCGGGAATCGAACCTGCCTCCTCGAGATTCGCAGCGCTACACGTTAAACTCTAAGCTACCACGGTGGGCGGGCTTTATCATATAAGGACTGCCTAAACTGTCACGTTGAGTTTCAACTAATAACAAGACGCTTTCAACAGGTGGAAAAGCCATGAGTACAATAATAACCCTGGTTAAAAGGCGGTGCCAATGTTCACATAACCGCTGCGCTCGGCCTCTATTCTCCTCCTGTTTACACGCAGCTTAACTAGAAACCAAAAAAAAAAACAAAAAAAAATCATTCCAGACCTATTATCACACGTGTACAGGCAATTAGTTTCTACTTTATGTCATAATTGCATAAACAACATGGTAAGGACGCAAAAATAAGAGACCGACAAGTTCCTTGTAATAAAAGTTAGTTGGAAGTCATAATTAGTCCTCGTCGCTCCCTTCTTTTAGTGTTTCGCCGGCGCTCTTTATGCATTCATGGAATACCGAAATAGCCCCGGTTAGACACATTGTATCGTAATACGTTTAGTATCGCTGTTACTGAAACTCTCTTCCGTGCAGTAAACGCTCATTCACGCGCATGTTACCGGAAACCATTTCCATTAACCTTGCTTAAATTATTGTAGCTTATTAGCTTTTTTTTTTCTAATGGCATGCGGGACTATAAGACACCGACGTAGAGGTCTAAACTCATCGTGATCGACTGATATAGACAGGCATACGGGTTCGCCTTTTGTGTAAACACGTGATAACTTAATTACCCTAATACACGTAAGTGAGAGGTGTGTGTGGGCAGGGGGGGAGGGGGGGGGGGGCATGTAAAACTTTTGAGTTATCCCAGGAATCGATTTCAGTAATTGTGAGTAGTCACTGGGGTGCGCGATGCGCCTGCAGGCCCGCATTCATTAACAGGTAGAAGCTTATTACAGCGTAATTTAAATCCCTCGCAGAGGATTGATTAGCCTCCTGCATCGGCAGGGCAAAGGAAAAAAAAAACGAAGGCAATTTTCGGTAAATCTCAGCTCTAAAAAAGTTGGCTGTAAGGATTCCGTAATTAACAAAGGCGCGGCATAGGAGCGAGGTATATTCGAATACATAGGCTAAGGCTATTGGTAGCTAGTCCTAACAGCTTCCTTATTTTCTTTCCTCCTCGCTCTCTCGCCTTTCTACTCACCTTTACCATTTCTCCAGCATAGGGTAGTCAAACCGGACAGGTTTCTGGTTAGCCTCCTTGCCTTCTCCATTTTGTTGTCTTCCTTCTTTCCTCTGAATCCAGGACACGTCGTGTGGATTAGGGAGGTGATATGCTATTATTTGCCCAACAGTCACTAAGTCGACGCACGTTATTGAAGACCAGTGTTTTCTGTACTATTTCACACCTGCAAATAGGCGAAGAATATGAAGAGTAAGCTTAAAAGAGAGAGAGAGATAGAAGAAAAACAGGGCGGTTAACCAAGAAGGACTCCGGTTGGCTACTCTGTACTGGGGAAGGGAAAAGGGGTGAGAAAGAATTAAAGAGGAGGAGAGAGTCTGTAACGACACTACAAAGTCATTCATGAGAGTAGCGCTGTGTAAAAGCAACAAACCATAATTCTCTGAGACCAGTCATAACTGCAGCAATACCCCCCATAGCCGCTCGCGCTGCAGACCGGGTAGGCCAGTTCAATAGGATTTTGTCCTCTGTGAGAGGACGGTTGTCTAGCTGGCCCAATGCGGCTGAGAGGGCTGCTTTTAGGGGCGAAGCACCTTAAGACCCTACAATGTAGCGCAGGTGCATGTGAACAGACCGAAACATCTGTGAACAACAAAAAGGTTATCAAAAGGCTGTTAACCAGAACAAACAAAATAAAAGGCGACAACACCGTAAAGACATCGACATTTAGTCACCCATCAATCAAAGCATATGACAGAACAAAATAAAAAGCTGTTCACGAGAACAAAATAGAAGGCCACGATTTATGATCCGATGCACACTGCTTCGCCCCGTCACCAGCATTCACTTCGTGGTTATGCGTGTATTTTTTTTTTTTTTTTGAGTACCAATACGGATGCACTCGCAGAGGAGGTGCGTGATCGTCTCGCTGCTCCCGCAGATTTCACACAATGGGCCATCAGCCATTCTAATAGTGAATGAATACGCATTCGAGAATGCCGCTACAAGTCAGAGGCGGACAAGCAGGCTAGAATCACGTCGTGATAGGCTGCATGGCATACGTAATTGAATATCAGGGTCTGAGGTATGTAGGCGTAAGCTCGTAAACGTCGGTGAATTCCACCAGTACAGCGTTAAATGACGTGCTAGCACACGAAGTCGTTTTGCTGCGTCAGATATTGATAGTGGAATGGCGACACTGCTGATGCATGTATCTCCTGTATCGTGCATATGCATGCGGAGCCCACGACAGCCGCTTGTCACAGAATAGCACCAGGGAGCATGCGTTGTGGACAAGTTGCAAGCGCTGCGAATTCAGTCCAAGACGGAAGTTTTCGAGGCATTTTCTTGAAAAAGTAGATGTGTCTTCTCGTTTGATATATTCATATATCTGTTTGTTTGTTTTACAAATGCATTTATTATTGCTTGGTCTTCTCGCAGTTCGTGCCTAGGGCTTGAGTACTGGAGCCAGACGTCAGTTTATACATTTTAAGAAGGTTGCAGATAAAGTATGATTAATGTGATGTGACTACAGAGACATATACTCGATCAAACTTTGCTTAGAGTGGCACATGCAGTTTAGAGCATGACATGTTTCTTCGCTTAACGTTACTGATAGCTTTCTCGTCGCGCACAAATCATCGTTTCGGTGAGGCATTGCGGTCGAATGAATGAATGAGTCACTTTGACTTTTCCTGAAGGAAGGGAACGGCTCTCAGCCGCTGTTGAGGATTTATAAAGATAATATTTAATGAAGGGTCGGTCTTGGAGAGTGTATATGAAGCTTCCTACTCCACACTAGTGTAAGGGAAAACGTTGAGAGAGTGAGAGATAAATGAAGGTATGATGACAGCTGATTATGGTATAGTAGAATAAGTTACATTAACACACGTTGTCCTCTGCGCGGATGTGCATTACGTGCAAGAGTCTTCACAACATAGCACATGCTCTAGAGAGGAGCATCTAAGGCACTTAAAAATTTTGAAAGTTACGTAAAGTTACGTTCGGTATGGTAAAAATGTTTAAATGCGCAAAAAAGTTTTCCTTGCTCAAAGGGCCTCGAATCTAAACTTACCAATCTCGTTCGGAAGACCATACGTCGGTAAACGACGTAGTGAGCCTACAACAAGGTGGCTACGTCGGTTGCAAAGGTTAACAGAGGGCCCTGTCCAGCTAAAGTTTCGGTTTATATGGATATATCTCCTGACTGCCCAGGCTGTGGGTGTGTGTGTCATCATGAGCACATGATGTGAGACTGCCCCCACATACCGAAGAAACTCAAGGCAAAAATCATTCTAAGACAAGGCTTTTATTCCGCCATAGAAAGTACGGATCGTCACCGACAGTTTCGGGCGATCCAAGGGGCCCATGATGCCGCGGGCATCATGGGCACCTCCTGCCTGTCCCAACGTGAAATAGGCCTGCAGGGGTTATGCGGCAAAACGCGGCTCTCCTCTCTCGGTGTTCAATAAATCTATCTCACTTTTCTAAGATTCGAACTTTTAGAGCCAGAGCTGTTCGCATTCCACCGGTGTTTGGGGACGTGTGCGCTGGCTTTGTAAGAGCTGGGTCGCGTTTCGTAAGTAGCATGACACGCCACGGAAGCTACTCCAGACGTTCGGTGAGGAAAATATGCGCTGCGCATCTTGTGGTCAGCTTCGGATGTTGCAAAGCCGAGCCGCGTACGCGGACAAGTACAAGCTTACGTGCGAGGTTCCGCCACAGCCTGCGAATTAAAAACCCGAAAGGAAACACAACGAGCCGTGAGACGTTTAGAAACGACATACTAACAAATAAACAGTGCATTTAACGTAGAAAGCCGGCCTGGGTTATTATTTAGCCTAATGAAAGAACAACCTCGCGTTTTGGTAAAAACGCCAAATAATTTCCTATTGCAAATGCAGCTGCTATAAGAAGCCGCACAAGCCCCCACAGTATTGCATGCTATGTGTGGAAAGTGCAATGCAGCTTGTTATGTCATCACGTGTTCCATTGATATTGCGTCGTGTACCTCATCCAGGGAAGATACTGGCAATGGCGAGGACAGCAAGTATGAGAGAGAGAGATAAAGAGAAGAGGAAGGCAGGGAGGATAACCAGAAGGTAGTATCTGGTATGCTACCCTGCACTGGGGTTGGGGAACAGGGGGTTGAAAGAGAGAGATAGAGCAAGTATGACTTAAACTGCAGAAAATGGTATAGGCATGGCAAGAAAGTGGAGTGAAAAATGCGTCGTAATCTCCCTGAACACCAGTTGCGATGTGCTCCAATTTTGTCACGTTCGAGCCATCTATTGATGGCGCTTCTCACCTGATAATCTGTCCTGAAGAAAACTAACTTGTCAGGCAATCAATCAGAGTCAAAGCAACGTAGAAAGCTACCAGGCCCTTCTTCCCTTATGCTATGCGTGACAGCCTTCGGTACCTTCTTGCGCAGTCTCATTGCGTTGGCGAACTCTGTAACAGTCACCACAAACATACAATTATCTAAATGTAACCAAGTTATTCCGCTTTGGTTTGAAGGTGCTTCTCGAGGCGGCTCTACTATTGCCGTTGTCGACGTGGTTTGCGTTTATGGTATGCAGCTATGTGACACAGTAGTGACATAGAGCCATGCCTATATAGAAGACATGTTTCGAATATAAGTGCCCCGAAAGCCGTGGATGCAATGAACGGACTCCAAACGCGAATATGCCTGCAGGAGTATGCGCCTGAAAGGAGCATGTCATTTGAGCGTCCAGGGAAAGTGCATCCGCTTCTATTGAAGGGCTCTCTGCTATTTGAAGTTGCAAAAGGGAGAAGTTTACACTAGCCGTGTAAAGCTTAAGAAACAGGCGAAGCCTGGTTGATCTTAGGGAATTAACGTGACCTTCTTGGCTGATGCTAGGTCTTTCCAAGACATAGACAAAGTAGAGTCGAACCACAGCCAGTCACAGACCATGCAAGAATGTCCAAACTCCAGCGCCAGAAACTAACGTGCAAAGCTGGCAGTGTCATCTCGGTAGAAGCGCGAGCCTTTTGTCGCTCGTAATCGGCTCGCGCGGCGTGCAAACTCGGTGCGGCGGCTGCGCGGACTGTCTCCGTCGGTGGGCGCGGCTGATAAGCAACGGCGCGTGATAAGCAACGGCGCGGAGGTTTTTTTGCAGACACCCGACGTTTTACCTCGAGCTTTAAGGGCTCCGCTCTTAACCGAAACTCGGTGGTTTACATCATGCTCAAGATAGGAGGAGGAGGAGGAGGTGGAGGAAAGCAAAGGAAAGCAGGAATGTCAACCAGATGAGCATCCGGTTTGCTGCCCTAGGCTTGGAGGAAGGGATTAAGGTATTCAAAGCTAGAAAGAAGAGGAAAGTATGCGCCATGAGGATTGGACATGTGTGCCTGTCCACGTTACGCCTACAAGCGAATCGCTTAGGCCCAGTCGATCTTAAAAACAGTATCAACGCCCGCGTCGCTCTCCTGGTCAGCGATATTCCAAGTTAGGAGTGACAGTTGCTTCCTTAAAATGATTTTTCCAAGACAATGTGGGTGAAAGATCTATCGCTCGCTTCACGTCTAAGTCCACATGGTATTTACGTCGTGAGGGCGCGTGTACTTGATGTTTTGGGCGTTCGCCGAAAGGCCGACGTGGCCTCCTGTCGAAAATGACGCAGAAAAAGATAGCCATTAAAACAGCTGACAAAAATAGCAAAGTTGTCTGACGCATGGCCCACTTCCAGATTGTCAGCAGTCGTCAACAATCTTTATCATGCTTCATTACGAGACCGGATGTGTCAAGGTCGCGGGCTCGGTGCCACTTGGCACACTTCCTGTTTGGCGTCGCAACTCTTCCATTAAGGCGCTGTTCTCTAGGGCTGTATTGCGCATAGCTTGGCGCCCTTTACTTGTGCACTTTGTTTCAAGTTGTATTAAGTTTACCTTTAACGCAAACTGAAGGTTATTATATAAGCAGTGTATTAACAAAACAGACGTGACGACCTAAATGACTCGGCTGCTGACCCGAAAGTCGCGGGTTCGATCCTGGCCTGCGGTGGTCGCATTTCGATGGAGGCGAAATGGTAGAGGCCCGTGTCTTGTGCGATGTCAGTGCACGTACAAGAACACCAGATAGTCGAAGTTTCCGGAGCCCTCCACTACGGCGTCGCTCATAATCATGTCGTGGTTTTGGGACGTTAAACCCCAGGTATGACTTAAATGACTGTAAAGAAAGGTAGTTACTACAAGTACAAAGTAAGCACCATGAGGAGCTGATGGCGGCAATCTGAAGACAATGATTTTACTGCGTGGGCAACTTGGTTTTGTATGGTTGATGAAAAAGTGAACGAGATCTTTTTTGTTTCACCTAAAGCGTTTCCGTTCGCGAGGCATGACCCGCGAGCGACATATCTTTGAGTTTCCGGCAGGGGCAATCTTTACTCGCTGGTTATTGTGGCGTGGTGAGTCGAACATCGCTTCCGCATCGTGTTGCTATTGGTCCTTTTACACTATTGCGCTAACACTAAACTGAATAAACTATAATTCGGCTAGCGGGCCTTACCGTGTAGAAGGTGCGCTTCTTCGTTGGTTTGTACTACGATGTCCTTTGTTTCTTGAGCACGAGAGACCCACAGTGATCACAATGGTCTTCGCTGAGACGCATGAACAGGGCGGATTCATATGTGCGCAAACGCACAAGGGACCTCCGCATCACCTAAAACATTGGAACAGTGTGGGCTGCTTGAGGTGTATGCAAGGCGGGCTCGCTCCGTTGTTATGCATCGAGATATTTCGCGGCCACACTATGGTATTTACGGAATGTTGGTAAAGACAAAGCACTTCTTATAGTAGTGAACACGCACACACAGTGGAAGTAACTTGGCGCGCAGCAGACGTATAGGCACTAGCGTAGCCGCCTGGGGTGTTCAAACAGCCCAGGATTTTTTTTATGTTGCATGTGCGCACACGCACACATGCAAACGCATGCGTGAACACACATAAAGTACAATTGAACCCCCCCCCCCCCCCCCCAAAAAAAAATGGATGGCTACGCCCATGTATATAGGACCCATTTTTTGTAACCCGGTAGCGTTGTTTCCAAACATTCCAAACTTAACCATACGTTCCGAACTTAACTCAGATGTGTGTGTGTGTGTGTGTGTGTGTGTGTGTGTGTGTGTGTGTGTGTGTGTGTGTGTGTGTGTGTGTGTGTGTGTGTGTGTGTGTGTGTGTGTGTGTGTGTGTGTGTGTGTGTGTGTGTGTGTGTGTGTGTGTGTGTGTGTGTGTGTGTGTGTGTGTGTGTGTGTGTGTGTGTGTGTGTGTGTGTGTGTGTGTGTGTGTGTGTGTGTGTGTGTGTGTGTGTGTGTGTGTGTGTGTGTGCGTGTGTGTGTGTGCGCGTGTGTGTGCGAGAGAGAGAGAGAGGAAAGGCAGGCAGGTTAACTTGACAGAAACGCAGTCAGAGATACTTTATTACATTCTCACACAGGTGGCGAAAAGTGGGTTACAGGGCGACGAAAAAAATGCCGCGGAAATAAGGCTCTCGTTTAATTTAGTAGGTCTAGAGTTCTTTGGCTTGCATAATGTAACAGTATGTGCTACTCTATTGCAACGTTCTTACATTTTTCTTTGGCTGCGTGGCCACCACGGCCGATATTAAGGCGACGGCGGCGGCCTCGACCTCGACAGAGAGGAAATTTTCGATACGCTACATTAGGAAAAGCGCGATATGAATTGCATAGCAGGAGGATCGTTAAAGTCAACTTTGATT
This sequence comes from Rhipicephalus appendiculatus, assembly GCA_030522465.1. Lineage (NCBI taxonomy): Eukaryota > Metazoa > Arthropoda > Arachnida > Ixodida > Ixodidae > Rhipicephalus > Rhipicephalus appendiculatus. The sequence continues at coordinate 9,497,409 of JALIZH010033007.1, read as the reverse complement.
GGATTTCCTCCGCGCTAGTGAAAGTTAAGCAAAACAGATTATGAACTTTCAATTTTAGGGCAAAAAAATTTACATACGAAAGACGAAGGCCTCTAATGGCTGCTGGGAAGGAAAATGTAGTAAATAAGCTGGTGCTGCAAAAGAAAAAGAGAGACAGTGTAGAAAGAAATAAGATATAGAGTCACGAGGTATCAAGCTGCTACAGTCGACAAAGCTTCAGCTAGCAAGACGAGACCTTTAACGCAAGGAACGAAGCTAACCAATAAGAAAGCGAGGTACTTGCAGGAAAACCACTAAGGAAAGCAATCATGTATTCTATGTCAGGAATCGCATTATACCAGCCAATCTAGTTATATCTAAAGGAATATCTTAGGCACGAGAGGCTCTAGAAAAGTTAAGGGAACGTGTGCGTTGCTTGCTTGTAGTGCAGCCTTTCTTTCCCGCTCTGCTTATTCTTGCGAAAGCCACACTTTTTATAGTGCGGGCCATTTTTTTTTCACTACCACAAACAGGCGACTTGTTATACGTTTAAGGGATGGGAGCGAAAACAGTAGGAGACACGGCCATTAAAGGAAGAAAAGCAGGAAACGGAAAAAAAATTCCGCATGATATGAACCGTTAGTGCAGAGTGAGCGGCACTTCTTAAAATCGAAATCTTTTTTTTTCTTTTTTTTCTTTTTTTTTGTGTAAGGAGCGCAGGAACGCGTTTAACGTATTACACGCTGAAGACGGTCCTGAATGGTGTCTTAAGCTTCTTTTGTTCAGGGGCAGGGTTGCTGTCAAGTCTCGCCCAAATCAGTCGAAGGCTTTTTTTTTTTTCTGGACGCATTGTAAGCGGTACAATCGCATAGAAGATGGGCAATCGTCTCATGTCACCCTTTTTCTAACCTAGGGACAGCCAACCGGTTTACGAACTCGCCAAACTCGCCAAAGTAGAAGGTTGTTCAACAGATGTGAAGACGGGAAGTCTTTACATCTGTTGACCACCATTCTGATTATTACCTCCTTAATTGTGTCACTTTGTGTGACTCCCTGCCTTTCCTTCTACCGTTTCTTCTCTTGCGCGACTTTGTGCAAGTGAAGTTTTATAACGTGACTACGCAGGCCTTGCAACGCACTGTTATGGCGTAACCACGATGCCTGACCAAGCAGAATGTTCAGCACTTAATTAAAAACTTTAGCGCAATAATCTACGACTGCAAAAAGCATCGATATATATAGCGCACGGCTCACCTGCGCTTCAACCTTAGTGCAAATCACAATTCAAAAATTGGGGGACCCTTAATCTTCGCCTTTAAGAGTTGAACGCGATAGCGACATCCTGTCCCGAGTGCCTACTTCAACCACTTAGTGCATACTTGCTATGCAATTCTCCCACTACGTGGTGCTAAGAGAATACGCGCAGTAAGGTATGTGCCGTTTGTAATGGGTGGCCGGCTTTAAACTACGAAATCGTTTTGATAGTCACATATTCTGACGCCTGATGGCAATGTACGCTTGTACCACGCAATATTCCTGGGATATTACATGTTATGTTGTGACGCCTATATAAAGGACGCTTGCGTTTGCGAAGCATGAAAGTTATTTTCACTGCATTTCCAAGCAGAGGAAGTTATTTTCACTGTCTTTCCAAGCAGAGGCATGGCTGTGTGGTAGAACACCTGCTTGCCACGTAGACGGCCCGGGTTCCATCCTCACTCGGACCCGGAATTTTTTATTTATTTTATTTGCATCTTTCTTGATTTTTCGGTCACGGACAAGATGATAATTTTTCGCTCACAACCAACAACGCCGACGCCGACGCCGACGCCGGAATTTCTGCGAAACGAGCTCTTGAACGCTATCGCGTTAATATGTTCGGTTAGGTACACTGGCGATCGACCAACGTAATATTTTGCTCCGCACGCTGTAAGGTAAACGCATGGTCAGTGCTTCTCAGCCATGGATGTTTGAGGGACCCATGGGGACTGGTGGAAGTGATGATGAACCCCTTTCAGTGAGAGTAAAAGGAGGGGGGGGCGGGACATAATTTAACACAACATGCCGCGTGAAATAGGTGTCTTGTATTTCTCCCTGGCAAAGAATGGTCAAACAAAGTTCCATGCCAATTCGATCTCAGCAGCTTGTCAACGAGTTGTGCGATCTGCAGCCACATTCAAATTGTTTCTAGCTATGTTTGCATATGCAAGGCTAGAAAAAGTATGCTCGCGTGCATATGTTGTAGATAACTGCAACAAAAGCTTTACAACCATCTCATGACAAGGCAACACAAGTCAGCTCCGCCGCAATACAACAAGGCTATGCGGTGAAGCATAAAAAAAATCAGAAAAGGGGGGGGGAGGGGGGGGGTCTTTTTTACGGGACATAGTGTGCTCTCAGAAAAAGCATTTTTTTAAAAATTGTTTTTTCGTGGATGGGTTTCGTGGACCCCCAAAAATGACTTCGTGGACCTCTATTTGAGAACCACTGCGTCAGGTAGAATTGAAACAGTCTTGAATTTCTTAGAATATTTCGCAGGCTGGAAGCGAGAGAAGGGTAGAACTAAGGCAGTGCGTTATCCACAACGGTCGAATGTTGGCTAACCGGTATAGTTGTGTAAAAGAACGCGCAAAAGCAATGCTGATAGAGGCAGAGAGAAAGAAACTAAAAAATGCAAACAAAGAAGCGAGAGCTATACGCAGTCCACGGTGTTCGCCCAGGCCTATCAATCTCCGATATCATAATTACGGTGTCGACATTCGCTCTTACGTAACGGTGACGGATTTAGCTATGGCACGTTCCTGCACTATAATTTCAACGTTTTTATTCCTTTTTCTCTAACGTGTAATTAGTGAATGCGTGAGATACTGGCAGTTCTCATACTTGATCGCCTGTTCTTTCTGTAGGATCTTGCTTGCCCCTCAATTAAATGGATCATGCGAATCGTGCGTTACATGCATGAGCATGTAACGTATTCATGCGCAAAATTCCATCCTAAAAGATGCAAGAACGACATAAGGAGTGGTAGCAATAACCACAAAGCGCTTTCATAATAAAGTTCTGCCATATCGTAAAGAAAGAAACAAAAAAACATCAGATATGCTTCCACGATTGCCACAATAGTTGAACGACCCAGATATTTCTTTTTTTTCTCGTCTCGTAATCGCAGCATCCGAAGTGCCCCCCCAAAGTCGCATCGCGAGGGAAATCCAAACACTTTCGAAGGCGTTCCCCCCAATAGCCGGAGTGAAGCTCGCAATCCGTCGCGCCAATCTCGGCAAAACAATCGAGCGGATCCCAATCCCCCCCCCCCCCCCTTTCCTTCTCTACGTGTCCCGCGCAGTACGCACGGACTCTCGCTAGTCGCCGCTCCGTCGTGCCAGACGCAGCTGTCGATGATGGCCTCTCGAAGCGGCGTTAGATCCAAATCCATCACGGTCGCAGCCGCCCGCCTATGTAGTCGATTGGCCGAAGCAACCAGCGAGCACCCAGCCGAGCGGCAAGCTGCGATGCGGGCCGAGTCCTCGCAATTTGCGACACCGTTTTCCCCGCACTCCCCCGTGTCCCAGTCGCGCGTCTCGGGGCGGGGTCCGGAGATGACGGCCGAGTCTGGCTCCATCGGCGATGCCCGACATAACACCCGCGGCCCTCGAAACTTCGTCGCCGCTGGCGTTGACTTGGGTTTCCTTCAGACGTGTCTCACTCTTTGTTCTTTCTTGCCTTTTTCCTCTCTCTCTCTCTCTTGTTATTCTCGTCTCGTATTTCATCTCTCGCGAGCTTTGAGAGAGCGATGACGTATGGTCTGTCGCGCGATAACGGTGCAGCGAGGTGCGATAGCTTCGGAGTTCGGCGTTACTTAACCGGCGTCGAATTTTGGCGCAACCGAGGCTTTGATTGGTTGGACGGGTGCGTGATAAACTATCGCCTCGACTTGTTGGAAACCTTGCTGTGGCTTGTTGGAAACCTGTTGGGAAACCTGTTGGAAACCTCTTTGCAAGCTGATGGTGTCAACAGTCGTACGACTGTTAGGGAGGCATCTACGTCGTGTGCTTCGGGCAGTCACAATATTACTTACAAGAGGTTGCACAGACGCTTCTTTCTTTCTTTCTTTCTTTCTTTCTTTCTTTCTTTCTTTCTTTCTTTCTTTCTTTCTTTCTTTCTTTCTTTCTTTCTTTCTTTCTTTCTTTCTTTCTTTCTTTCTTTCTTTCTTTCTTTCTTTCTTTCTTTCTTTCTTTCTTTCTTTCTTTCTTTCTTTCTTTCTTTCTTTCTTTCTTTCTTTCTTTCCTTTGTTTCTTTCTTTCGTTCGCTCCTGCGTTAATGCAGTGGTTGTCATGGTGACCCAGCCCAGCCCGAAGCTGTCGAGCACCCTTCGAGAAAGCGCGCCATTATGCAGCGATGTCCATGGAGACATACGTCATCGGTCATCGTCGGTCAATTGCAATGACGCCGTGACGCTGGTCCGAAAGAAGAGACGAGTGTCGCTGTTGTTACGCCGGTCATTCTTCACTTTCAGTGCCACCGGACACTTCGGTTTTTGCTCTCTCATAGTTTCTATCGAATTGGTTTGCATGTTGTTACAGTAAACCTGCTGTATCGTTAAAGGTTTGAACTCGATAGGTAAGCCATCAGATCGCAGAAGAGCGATGCAAGTTTACCTTTACGGAAGGTTGAAACGCGTGAAAACGTTTATTTACGTGCGCGGTTCCGAATAAATATTTCGCATTCACACATACTTCTACGCTGCGCTAAATATGCGTAATTGTTTACTTGCAAGTCTGTGTTTTTATCTCTAATTCTTTTCGTGTTCTCACTGGGTTGACGCTTCTCGTTCTGTTTAGTTTGTGTTTTTTTTCTTGTTTATGTTTTTGTTGCCTCAGTGCGCTGTGTGTTCGGGCAATGTGCTTGTGCGTTTACGAGGAAATGAGCAGTCAAGACATTAAAACTGCGTTTAGATAGCCTGCACTAACCTACCTTATTTGTGCAACTATTAAACGACCAATATGAGGTTATCCAAACTAGAGAGACGTCCACGGAAAAGAACATGAAGGTTTGAAGTGATTAGAAATTTTAAGCAGGGAATGTCATTGAAGCCAACATTTCGCAAAGTGGACTTGTATTCGTTGCTGCTTTGACGAAGTCCACTTGTCGAAACGTCTATTCCCTGAGACATTCCCTGTTAAATGATTTCTCAACGGCGAGGCCAGCAACACCAAGGTCTTCATGGAAATAACGTCAATATTCCTCGAGTTTTGCGCAGCACGAGGCACGAGAAAAATCATAGGCAGTTTAACTTCAAGTTTTCAGATCATTAGGTAAAGGACGTACCACGCTCGGTTACCTCGTACAATTTTTATCTCCGCGCGTTTTTCTCTCTTTTTTTTCTGCACAATTTTCTTTATGTCCTCGAATACCCGAGCCAGGGACAGTTCACGAAATAATAATCAACATGCGTATGACATCCAGCGACATAACTTTATTCTTTCTTAAAAGAAAAGTTGTTCTTGAGAACTCGAGATGGCCTCGAAACGCTCCACATGGCAGACTTTCTAATCATCGACGAAGCCTACATAAGGATTTTGACGATTGCGCAAGAACTTATGAACATTTTTGCTTCAAATTCAGATTCCTTTCAACGGAACCTGACTTTTTTTTTCTGCTTTGGGTTGCGAAAACTTCAAAAGAGGGAGCGTCTGTTGAAGGAGCCGTTTGCTCCTAATGTATGGCCATAGATGAGGCAATCGTAGCAATTTCGCGAGCGCTAACTGTGGCAGTCTTTGCCCATAACTATGCGAGCGAATTGAGCAGCTTTTAGCTCGGGCGAAGCTCGTCCCAAGTTTCTGCTTTTCTTGCTCATTAGCGTACTGTGGTTGTGCGCAAGACTTTCCTAAGAGAGGCGCCAGTGATAGAGACGCAGAGAAGAGCACTTGCACGAGCACTGAGATTCGAGTGACGCAAGAGCTCAAGCAATCGGACACCCGGAGACTGAAATTCAGCGTAGAGGCAGAGGATCCACGATTATGCTTCGTTCCAGGGAGTTACAAATTGAATCTCCGTTTTAGTCGCGCGCAGATATTACCGATATGTCCATTACTGTCGCTCTTGCTGCGGATATTTTTAGGGTCAATACTTTGGGCAGATTAAAAAAGCGAGATTGAGAGCGAGATTACTCTCTGAAGAAACGGACAGTGCAGTATATTTCTAATGCGCATATGTAGAGCAGCGAAAAGAACTTGCACGTATTGAACAGCAACTGTACGAGGAGAAATAGAAGGTTTAGAAGAAGACGGAAATTAATGCCTTATCTAACGACCCGTCAGCACGCAAACCATACATTCAAACGATGTGCACCTGTGGCAACGTTGATGAAGAGTGTCATTACGCAAGCCGGTATGAGCAAATATGTATCGGTTTGGAAGTTCCACCGCGGACGCAATTCATGCAGTTTTATGCTCTCCGCTGCAAGCATCGAGAAGACGATGCGTGATGAAGCTCCACGTGTATATATGTAGCTTATGCTTCAACAAAACGGAAAGTTAGTTACGCGCAGGACGACACCTACCTTTACGTTACAGCCATGCCGGAGATAAGAGTATAGATCAGCGCATGACATTATGCCCAGAATTCTACTTCCAGAGAGACAGAGAGAGATAACAATATTTAATGAAATTCCCGGAGATCTTAGCCTGCTTTATCGCCTCGCTTGCTACTCCAGGATTCAGGTGATGACTTCCAGAAACTGCGGAGATCCCTACGAGAACTACAGGCGTCTGTTACAATGCTTACCCTATGACCACAAACACGCGAAGGCATTTTCTTGCGCGTCGGAATGGCTGACAATGCTCGTTGTGACAACAGTGGCCGCGACGAGACATTACAACACGTGTTCTGCAACTGTCCTCGCTACGTTTTGCAGAGACGATCACTCGCAGTCGCTCCAGCTCGCCTTGAGCGCACGCTGATGACGACAGTAACTATTTTAGAATTTTGTCCTCCAGAAGTAATTGCGTATGAAGGCAACGAAGGCATTGTTAAAATTCTTGAAGACAGGTTTATCCTGCCCGACCCCACGTGGGAGGAGCCCACTGCGTGCTAGTCGCGTCTCTCAGGACTTAATAAAGTTTGACCTACCAGTCTATAAACTTGCATAAGCGATTATCAATATAAGATGTCGTGACTGAGAGGACTTTTGCTTTGTGTGTGTGTGTACTCTCTCTGTCTCTTTATATAACTCTCATTTTCAAGCTCACCCATTTCTTTCACCAGTGTAATGTAGAATGCCGTCCGCCTCGGTAGTACAGTGGTTACGTTGCTCGGCTGCTGACTCGAAGGTCACGGAATCGAATCCTGGCCGCAATAGCCGCCTTTCGATGAAGGCGATATCCTAAAGGCCCGTGTACTTATATTTAGGTGCACACCAGATGGTCAAAATTTTCGGATCCTTCCACTACAGCGCCCCTCATAATCGTGCTGTGGTTTTGGGACGAAAAACACTAGATATCATTGTATTAGGACAGGAATAACCAGCTATCCTCGCCTAATTAACACCCCTGCTCTTCCTCTCTCTCTCACACATCTTCCTTCTTTCCTTCTTTCTCTTTTTTTCTCGTCGCATTGTGGCCGTCGTTGCGTGAAATCGGAACGAACCTCGCATTCACTGGTTGTACGTTCGAGTCGCAGAGGCAGCGTCGCATTAGGAATAAAATATGTATACCTAATGTCATTCCGCTTACGGCACAGGCACGAGACCGCAACGCATTAAAAGAGATTTAACTCTTCGTGCATTGCATATTAATGCGTCCAGCGCTTTTCCGACGAGCTGGTTCGGCTATCGAAAGCAGCGCGGTAAAACAGCGAATACCCCAGCTGAATCCTCTGGATCGTTTCCATGGATACGGCGCTCACCTGGCAACCACTGCATTCACCTGAGATGAAAATGCGGGAGTCGGTTAGAGCGGTGGAGACTGAGAGATGGGGAGAGTCGGGACGAGTGAAGAGGGCCCTGACATTGTATCGGGAGGGGAAGACCCCGATATTGCCGAGGAGGCGTTTTATGACAACTCCAGAGGCAGTGGGCTAGTGTGCGAATATCGAAGTGGTGTACTTCAAACACGTTCGCTGCGAGCCAAGCCAAGTTCACTGCCGAGCTTGACACAACATGCCCCTTGTGCCAGGACGCAGAACAGACAATCCGGCACATCGTGCTAGAGTGTACTGGCCTGCGTCTTGCCGGTACCTGATGCTCAGGACTCTGGCACCTCAGGGCAAAACGCGACGGGTACGACAAACGACAAGAGTGCGCTGTCAATGGCTCTCGGCTTTTGCGGATCCGGCGAGCCGCCCAGCTTGGGAAGCTGTGGAGGCTACGAAGCGGCGGCTTGAACTGTGGTGGAGAAAAGAGGTTCGAGCAAACGCAAGCGCCGCGGCGATAGCGGCGGCTGTGGTGCGCCAACGAGGGGGCATTGGAACCGACAACTCTTTTCCCCTTTTTCTTAATAAAACTTTTTGTTGGGCTAGTTGATACATGCTTACTGAAATACAAATACGCGAACCTTCGAGGAAGAAAATTAGACAGAACAGAAAGGGCGTCCTTTCTGTTCTGTCTTTAATTTTCTTCCTCGAAGGTTCGCGTCTATTTGTATTTCCCCTTTATTTCCCCTGTATTTGTATTGTCGAAGGTCTATTTGTATTTCCCCTTTTTCTTTTCCTTCCACCTTTTTAAAGTTTCTTGTAAACTTAAGCCTTCGCTTTCTATTTTCTTTTCCTTTTGCCCGATCCGGCTTAGCCCGTTATCTCCCGCTTCAATGGAAAGAGGCAGCCGACATCATCATCATCATCATCATCATCATCATCATCATCATCATAATGAGCGTCAATTGATATGGTGGTGCTTTTAGTGAATTTCAGCAGGCGGTGGACTTACTTAACTTTACTATAGAAACCATAATTACTTCCAACTGATGGGACCCCTGCGACGTCACTATCATACTTTAACCACATGACTATTTTTTAATGCAAGAACAAACATTGAAGCTTCGCAGGCTCTGGACGGAGCCCTCTGGAGGCAAGAAGTACAGTAACCACCTTCGTAGCAAGTCTTTCTTTTGTATGTTCCTTGCAACGGCACACTTTACAAACGCGCAGATACATTCACTGTTAAAAGAGAACACTCTAATGCGCGTCTTTCAATCCACTGACGCTGTACAAATGAAAGTGCCTATGCTTTAGAAAAAAAAAAGGTTCATTATAATGAGTATCATTTACTCCACTATGGGGAGAGTGATAAACCGACCCAGCACGCCGCGATATAACCTAATAATACGCACCGGTGCTGTATCAAGATGCGGAGATGCGGCTGTGCGACTTTATTGCTGTGCGCGACACTGCGCACAGTCTGATGCTGTCTTTCCGATTGACCAATACTACGCTGGGGGAAAGGGAAATAGAAAGATGAGAGAGAGAGAGTGGAAAGAAGGAAAAGATCAGTAAATGGCCCTAACGCGTATGTAGCGGATCATGGAGGCAGTGATAAAACCAGGTGACCTGCCTCCGATCCTGGAGGCAGTGCAAAGCCACATTAGGTGTGGAAAGCTTTCGGTGGGTGGCGGGGCAGGATCAGTAGATCGTCTGAAGAAAAGATTGCTTTCGCCTGAGGGACCCTGTCATGCATGAGGGACCCTGTCATTTTTCTTGGTCCTCTTCGCTTGGACTTCACAAATTGCGTCAGAATTTAGGTTCGACTGATTTACGTCATCATACTGACACTTGTTGCTGACAAAATTTAAAAAAAAAAACGAAAATGATTTCCCCCGTCGACACCTAGGTCCCACTACACATTAGAGTACCGGGAGTAAAACGGTCGGTCGGCCGCGGTACGTGCGCCGTTTTTTCCCACCACTCCGAACTGATTTCTACAAACCGTCCCGCTCGTTTATTTACGAACCCCTACACCTCGCAGCCATTAGGACATAATTGCAAAGAAGAACGGTGTTCCGATCGGGCGAAGGGCGGACGCCGGTAATTAATGAGCCGCCCGCTTATCTTGGTTACCTCTCCTGCGCTGGCTCTCAAGCGCGCAAGGGGGAGCACCCCCCCCCTTCTACCGCCATTCCCCATCCTGTCGAATTATCGTTATACGACGAGCAGCACTTTTCAATGGGCCACGTCCCTCCGATGGCGGCTGTGGTGTTTCCCGCTCGCGAGCTGGTCATTATCTTGTCGCTCGTTCCGCGTCCTGCGTCGCAATTCTTGGTGACTTTGTTTTAATTAGAGGTGTATACTTATTTATTTGCGTACCTGTCCTCAAAAACGCGGCTTCATTTGACAGCACGGAGATGGAGAGTGTCGAGATAGCGTGCTCATTGTAATCAGGCGAAACGTAAGTATGCCGCTGATATAATTAGTAGAGAGAGAGAGATGAAGAGTAAGGCCGGGAGGTTAACCAGATACTAGCATACAGTTTGCTACCCAGCACTGGGGAGGGCAAATAGGGGAAATAGATGCAGTTAGCGCGTTATTCGAAGAATCGCGGCCACGCTGGACATCCTTTTTCGTCCCTCGATACTGCCGTTCGACATAAAGAGCATGCGTTATAGCGTTCTGTGCATTCTAAAGATCTGGGCCAAATCGCCAAAGGCTTTCGCTCGTGAGGGCTCACTGCCATTGGTCATTAGCGTTATTGAATTATATGTTCAGCATCGCGATTGGCTAAAATTTTCTTCATATAGAAAGCCAGTGAGAACTATGTGGCAAAGTCCTCTCTTGCTTTACTCAAGTCCGAGCTAAGCTGCCCTAGACGCGAACGTCTGAGGATTTTTTGTTTGTTCTTTGTGAACACGTCCGTTTGACTGCCTGTAAAATATGCGTTTTTACCAGTAAAAACTTCAGTTATTAGTTATGCCATTGTCGCGTGTTCTTTGTCTTGTCTCACGTTATAGTTTTGCGCTCATCTTCTTCGTCATGAATTACCACATCGCCCAACAATATATTCTTCTAGAGAATAATGCTATAGTATAAGAAGCTTTTACGAATGCGGTCCCTGTACACGGTAGTTCCGTGCACCGCAGGCCCCTACACCGCATGTTACTACGCCACTAGTGGAACACAAAACTATCGCCGAAGTAAGACTGACTGTTCGCCGTTTGGGTTCGGCGAGGGCCCCCCAATTTCTCCAGCGCTGCGCCCTATTAGCGGCACGTGTCAAAATCACCCTGCCACTCGCAAATTGGACGCGCGCACTGCGCAGTGTCCGTATTTTTTTTCTCGAGGAATACTCATTTGCCTAGAGAACGCAGACTCTCATTGACCCGTCCTTCGAGCTAGATCCAACCCTCGTTCTATTTCCAAATTCGTTTCTGCCCCAAACGTGGCAGCGAATAATCTCCCCCATCTTCAAAGGGGGAAAAAATCGGGGGGGGGGGGGGGGCTAAGCTTTCTTCCAGTCTTCAGTGCGGCGTTATGTTACTTTTACTGCGAATGTCTCAACTAGGCTTGACGTCATCTGCCACTTATTCTTACTTCTTTTTGATTTCTCACAGACTGCGGCACATCATTCACTCCGTAGTGTTTCGCCGTTGCTCATTTGCATACTTGCGTTGGCGCGCCGTTCGTCTCAAGTTACCCTCCACTCCGTTCCTTCAAGAATCGTGTTTTCTAATGCGACAGCTAAGCGCGCTGTGTTCGCCAATTTGGCGCCGCTTCAGTTACGAATGTTTTTTTTTTCCCTTGATTCTCCGCACGCTTCGTCGCTTGGACTTTAGCTTCGTCTAAAAGAAAAAAAGCATTTAGTCACGACGTATTCCGAGTACAGCGTGACTTAGCAATTTGTTAGCTATTGTTTCACATCCACACGCCTCCGTATCCGTCCGAGTTTTGATGTTCGCATCGAATTAGCGCATTTTACTTTTATCTTATAACGGCATTGCGAGTCTAAGGACTATAGAAACAATTACCGCATTGCACTAAAGTTCACTTCCTTTGTAGTTAAACAATCTTTTTCCGCGAAATCACCCGTAAGTGTGCATTTTTTCTAAATTTTGTTATATCTACGCTCTCACCATAGCTCCTTTGGATTTTGTGCAAAGCTTTAGCCCACAGTTAAGCGAAGATTTCTTATCCTTTGTAAAGATCGATAAGAAAAAGCCTAATAACGTTCCTCGGCATTGATTTTTGGGATGTTTCTCTTTCCTCTTGTGTTCTTAGAAAGAACAACGATGTAACGAGGGTCCCATATGTGAAGTTTTCCCGCTTAGTGGAAAAGGATTTTTCTTTCTCGCGCTCTTGAGGGCGTCTGCTGCGAACACAAATACGTATTTGAGCGGCGCCATTACGTGTAACGCACGCCGCGTGTGGTCGAGAGGTTGTAGCGTTCCTAAATGGCGCTCAACATTTGTAGTTTTTTTCCTCTTGCCTTACTTCCCTTCCTGCCAGTTGGCGTGCCGGAACGTTTTCTTCACACGCACGCAAGTTCGCCGAGGGGGGCCATTGGCAAGCGTAACTTCAAATGAGCCAGCTTCGAAAACATGACGCGGAGAGACTAGAATACCCGCACGCATGCGCAAAAGCGCCCACGCGCTCTATTTCGGGTTCGCAAAAGCGCGGATTCACGAACGAGTAACGCGGGGCAGGTACGAGGTTCCCGCCAGCATGCTCACGCTAGCAGCGAGAGTTTAGCACGCACATGCGACTTTCGGAGTCGAATACATTGCCTTGTTAATCACAGTACAGCGTTGCTTTCAAAAAGTCTGCCGATGTCATTCATGAAAAATAAGGGAGAAACCTAGTAAGCGTATAGGACCGCAAGTTGTGAATCAAGTTTCTATGAACTTTAGCGAGAAAAAAAACAACAACAAATACACTTAGAGCTATGATTTCCATAAATACTGCGGGACATGGTGAACTCTTTTGAAGGACGTCTGAATGGGGACGCCAACGTTAATTAGAGATCAGGTTTCACGTAAAAGCTTACAAAAAGGCTCTTCTCTCTGAATGAAAGCCCGTTTTATTGAATTATTATATTTTCTCTTCCCGGTTAGTTCAGAAATGTGAATATCACGTTACACCGAGGTCTGGCCAGCGGGAGTGTTTTTTTTTTTTTTTTTTTTTTTTTTTTTTTTTTTTTTTTTTTTTTTTTTACTTCAACGTTGAAGCATACTGAGCATACGACGTATGCGATGGGTAGTCTCCTCTTCCACAGTCAAGTAAGCACTGCACGCTTTTTTTTTGTTTTGTTATTTTTGGGCCCTGACGTGCGCTCAGGCACGAGGGATACGATAAAACGCGCGGCAAAACGGAGGATCGTGCTATCGCGCCAGGCTCCGCATCGGTGTGGTGGCCAGCAGAAGCACATCTCGTTTCGCGAGCTGGGGCGGTAATTGCGAATGTCTCTTTGGCGCGAAGCCCTCGCGGGAATTGATCGAAAAGCCGAAGAACCTCCTCCTCTCCTGCCCCTCCCCTTTCCATCTGTCCCACCACCCCCTCTCTCACGCACGCGCGAACACACACGTGCACTTTTCTTTTTTTTTTCTTTCGTTCAAGCACTTACACGTAAATTTGTTTCTTTGCTTTCTGTCTACCATTCCTGCGTTTTTCGTTTTCGTGGCAATATATGTACCGCGGTTTTCCTCTAGCCTCACGTACTCGAGTTGCTTAGATCTTTTACTATATTCTTCATATTTATTTATTCTTCATCATCTTCTTCTACTGAATTGAACGAACGAACTAAAGGTACTGAACGAGCTTCGCCTTCACGACACTCTCCTATATGTAGCCAATGAATTTGTCCCTGGCGTTACAAACGGGAGCCAGAATTTCAGCTTCCCTATAATTTCCTTTCTCACTCTGTTCCCCCCCCCCCCCCCTCCCCGCCACCCCTTCCTTCTCTGTACTTATTTATTATCTCCATATGTTTTTCTTTTCTATTTTTTTTGGAGTGCCTGTATTGCAATTTCCTGTCCTCCAGTTCGAGAATATGACCTGCGAGCGCGAGTGTCGCCTCTTTTTTCTCGAAGTTTTGCCGGTCACGAAAGGTATTAGCCCCCCGACACGTAATCCCACGAGAAGCACAGCCATAGGACGACTCGCTACCGTTCCTCATGTTGCTGGGGCCTTAGAAGCCTTATATGTCTATATTTCTTGCCGTAATATAGTTCCCCGTGTGAGCGCGAGCGACTGATAAAAATTACTCGGGAGAGATTTTTTTTTTTTTTATCGAGGACTTTGGTGCTAAGCCGGTCCTGGACCGAACTTTTTCCTTTAGAAGCAATATAGAAATCCTATCTTGGAGGACAGAGTTGAAGAATGGAAAGCAGGCCCCGTGAATTAGAGGGCAAGAGGGAGAACCGTACGAAGCGAAAATATGCGCAGAAAAAATGGTATTCATTAAAGGGGTACTGACACAAAATTTCGCGGCCGAGACAGCCTGCGGGTTCGATTCCCGTGAACATGTGTACATCATCTGCAAAATATCAACAGCGAATATAGCTTGGAAGGTATTTTAAATTAATTTTGAAGTTTGCGTGAGCGATCGACTTGCGTGAGCGATCCCTCGCGCTCCTGACACCATCAGAGGTGACCCTCGGTGACTCCCCTACTTCCCTCACGTGACCACGCTGCAACAAGTTGTGATGACGTCATAGCGGCCATTTTCTTTTGCCGCGTTTGTTCCAGCGGTCTATACTTCTTGGCGGCTGGTCGCGAGTCCGTGGCCGCGGCGAACGCGGTGAAAGTTTTGTGTTTGGCGACACTGCTGTCCCGTTTCCTATTCGAAAGGACTTCTTGATGCGGGCCGTGCGGAAGTGCGTCACAGTTCTGTGTGCTGACGTGATCGAGAGCTGCGCACGCTAGGTGGTGATAGTTGCACCCGGCGGCTTGTCGTTTTTCGAGCTCTCTCAAACCGAAACTGAAACTGGTCGGTAATGAGGAGCCTGTAATTA